>JASDQU010713095.1:0-27301 GCA_032191745.1 Picea mariana
GATATACGATTTGAAGTATTCTCTTTTGAGTTAATGGAGTGTAAAGATTATACAATGTTTGCATAGAATGTTGTAGTTAGTTCTGGTTCTTTCCTCTGGTGTTTGTACCATTTGGTTGGGCCCGCCAAACCGGTCCAAGTTGCTGTATTACTCTGTTTCAGATTTAGTTCATTTCGGTGTTTTAGAACTTGCATACGAGGTAGATTAACGTTCATAGATTTAGTTGTTTCAGTGTGTTAACATTTGATTACATGAATGGTATATCTACAACGCATAGTGTGTCATAGATTTAGTTGTTTCAAGACTGTGTTTATTTATTCTTCAGCCGAATCATTCCAGCATACTGTTACCTTTGACGTTGCTGAGTATTGAGTGTATAACTGATGCCTGTAGGGTTTAGAGTATGAACATGGTTTGTTTGGCTTCCAGTTTTTGATTCGAACATTACTTAGAGATTGAGTGAGTTTTGCTTTATTACATAGTTAGTGACCCTTATTACTTAGAATAGTTAGATTACAGTTAAATCAAAGGAAGCTTCCGGTACCAGTAGGTAGAGTAATACTCTGTTTTCCTGTAGACAACTTTAGATTGATTTTGATAACCAGATTAAATGCATTTGAGGAAACACTCTTTCTGTTGTGGCTTGAATAGAAATGATGATGATAGATGATTAAAAGTAGTGGTGGAATAAGCTTTTGAAATCATACTTATGAATGGAAATAGAAGCACCAGCATTTAAACATAAGACTGTTTTCTGTTGCTGACTTAAATAGGGAATGCTAAGTTTCAAGATCGTCATTAAGATTCAAGTTCTCATAGTGAGTTTATGTTTTCTCTTCAGAATAGTCTTTAGATAGGAATTAGATTACCTACACATACAGTGTATCAGCTCAAAGTTTACCAACCCTGGTTTGACAATTTAGTGCTTCAGGTCATTTAAATCTTCAATTTAGCAGTCTGACACAATCAAAGCCTTTTTTATATCCTTCGCAATTTGATACCTTATACCCAGTAGGGAACATTCTCTCAAGTGTCCATATCCTGCATGCATCCCCTTGCATTGAGCATAGGTATGTTCCACTGTTGGAACTAGTTTTTCTTACTTGCGACACTTGTTTCCTCCTCTGTATCATAACATTCATTTGTCTCTGAAAAAACAAAAAAAGATAGGTGGGAAGGGAGTATTATATTATGTTTGTAGCATTCGTGTCACCTTTGAACATAGAACAAATTTATTGAGTCCATTTGTCACCATAATTTTGGGTTTAGCATGGCCTTAGGAAGTTGATCTCGTTACAGAGTCTTCTCTACCAACTGGTTACTCTTGCAGTCCCTATGGAGAACTTGATTGATGCCTCTTGCATCTTGTTGTTTCATCATTGAGTCTATGCTGCCAAAGCCTTCCATATGCCTCATGATCTTGTTCAAAGGAAGTATATCAACCTTTGTTGGCCACTCCTTAGAACTTTTGAATTTGCATGTCATCCATACCCTCATTTTGTTTCAGAATCACATGATACTATAGTTATATCATGCACCCTGGCCCTAATTTCATCATTGGTAGGAACCCTTGAACCCATCAGTCGACATTTCATCATTGGTCATTGACTGGGCGATTTCCCTTGTGTTTGATGACAATACATCTATTCACACATTGGGATTCATGAAATGTCTTGGATTCCATTAGCCTTATTGGTGGTGTTCTCACCTTTGTTAGTAGTTTTCATCATTGGTTTCTAATCAAAGGGTATTTTCTATGTACCAATTGCACTTGGCACACATGAAAGACACACATGGTCGTTGGTTTGTGAACATGTTCTTCGTCTGATTTCCACCAAATCATGAATCTCCTACTTTGTACCTCATTCTCATTGATGGAAGATGCCTTAATTCTCTCCTTTCAACGAGTCTCCTCCCATCGAATTCAACTCATTTATTCTGGAAATGGGACTTAGAGTCTTATGAGTACCTTTAGACTTACATTCATTAGTGGCAGGCTCTCTCACCATCGACAATTGGGAATACATCAATGTCTCCTGATCGATGGATTCTTTAGGTGTTTGACACCAGCTTCTTTATTCACACTTGTAAGAATGTACGTGGTGCCTTGATACCTACTTTCATTATCGGTAGGATGTCTCGCATTTGTTAATGGTATACCTCAATGGCCGATAATCAAATGATGTCTCATTGTCTTCGACCTCAACTCCTTTATTCACATGATGCAGAATTTCACCCTTGGCAGATTGTGTAGAAGACTTGAAGACATCACTATGTGGCCACAACTTTCCTAAGTTGTTTCTTCCTCTTCATTGAAACAATACCTATATGACTTAAGTGATCATGGGAGATCAAATTGTAGTCCATGGTCTATGGATATCTTCAGATTGGTTTTGAGACTATTTCTACTAGTCCTTGTTCGTGACTATGATAACTTTTGGCATGTAACCGCATTTTTATTTTCCTATTTATGGCCACAGACAATTGTTTGGTATATTTTTCACATGGATCTATAGTGTAATTTTATTGGCATCCATGTATGCAAACTCAGTACAGAATTTAATGAGCAATGATTTCGTCTAGTTGGTCCCATACCTCTCCACTTATTGGTTGTTTATAATGTATTTCGACCATCGCAGATACTCCTCCGATCTCACACAATAGGGGGCATATGTTATAGAAAGATTTTCCTCACCTTATGCAATTTTGCACAGAGGGACTTTTTCCATTTCCTTATGTAGACTTATCATCCCTATTTGATAAATCCAGAGCTAAAAATACAAGTTTTCCCATATGTACGCACCTTGCCTACTATACAACATGCGTATACGCATGATGCTCCACTACAACCCACGTACATCAAGATTTGTGCCAAAAAATGAAAATTAAATATCGGGTTTCCATGTCACGACAGGAGATATCTGATCCTTGGCCTTCCATATACTGGAAAAGTTTTGATTCAACCCTTCAGTTCCATTTTCAAGGCTATAAGTGGGCCAATTCCGAGCTATAGAAAAGGGAGAAATAATTCAACTTTGAGAGCAAAGTTATTCAGGAGAAATTATTACTTCATATTGAGTCTGCATCCCTTTGTCCTTTAATTCTGAACATAGTGCTTATCCCCCAATCTCTTCCCTTATTGATGGAGAACCTCACTATCTCCCTTCTATGAGCTTGCCTTTGGTGGAGGATTGAAGTGGTGGAGGCCTAGATGGAAGGAACTTGGTTTCTCGATTCCGAACCGTGGTGACACGAAAGTCTATAATGTTTTCACTTCTGTGGATATTTATTAATAGAAATATTTCTTCCCATACAATTGATATCTTGCGAATATATGAGTGATTATCCATGGGCATATGTTTTTTGTATATTAATGGATTATGCTATCTAATGTGATAACCTTTTATATTATCATTATATGCTTGCTATGTTTGTTTGTTAAGAACTTGTTGCAGGTATAAATCTTTGGGTCAAAGTGCTCAATTGTGGACATCATCAAACATTTGGATGAGGTAGCTCCCTTTATTATCTCGCTTACACATTGGTTTATATAGCATGTTTTTGGGATAGACTTGATTTTTGCAGTCATATCCGTCAGTTGTGGTTTACCCTAGCCATATAGAGATTTTCCTCGTAAAATTCATATATATAAAACTTAAAGAAGACAAATACATTCTCCAAATACACAGATTCATGCAAAAATAACAATAAACATATACATACAACATACACATGAAATACCCATAAATACAAAGACATGAGTAAATACTTAGCATGAAAATGAACACACAATTGATACTTATCTTTTATATAAGACCACCAATTGCGTGCATACCTTCCACGATCCTCCGAGCCTTAGACCACACTTCTCAAAAATTTCAGTAGTGGGTCACCCATGAGCTATGATTAAACTCTACCTCGGTAAAGGGATTCCTAGATAGGCTGAGACAACATAGACAACAAGAAGGATTTCGTCCAAGGATCCAACTCAAACTACCAGCCTACCATCTCTCATTCCCCACATTCTTGTCCAACCCCAAGAAGTGTGCCCCTTCTCTACTCAATAGTCCTTTGACTTCCTCACTTCTCTTCCAGGGCTTCAACAACATGCCAGACAGGAAGTCTCAGAGTACTGTAGTTGTAGTTGGGCTCTGTCAGGAAATCACTTTCCCAATAATTCTCTCATCTAGAGAGAGTTTCTCACAGACCTGACATCTAGCCTCTTTAATCCATGGTCCAGGAAACACACCTCTTCAATCCTAAGGGCCTGACAACCTGTTTCCTCAGTTCAATTCTTAATTCAACCAGTTATAGGTAATGGATGATGACAACAAAAACATTCAGTTAAGCACGGGTGAAGGCAACAACGACATTCAGGACATGGAACAAATGATGGCATCAACGATTATCAAGTGAGGAAAAATATGGGTTTGATTAAGGTACATGTGTGTTGATCTTGTAAATATGTTTATATATATACACACATTTATCACCAAAAAATTCAAAAATGTTCAAAAAGATGTGGGTATTATGCCACCATAGAATCCTCGTGCTCTCAAGTTGCATCCTTAGGACCGTACCATGTCCATTGGAGCTTTACTATCTTTATGGATTGATTATGGAGCCGTTTTATATTCTGGTCTAGTATGCACATCATATGGACTTCGAAAGAGCCTTCTTGCTCCACCTGAATCACATTCCAATCAATGAAATGATTAGCATCAGGTATATACTTTTTGAGAAATGGTACATGGAATATAGTATAAATAGACATTGATGTAGGTAATGCAAGCATATAATATACAAGCCCAATCCTCTCTAGAATTTCAAATGGCCCACAATAACAAGATGCCAACTTTGAACAATTTCCCAAATTCAGGGAACTTTTATTGGCCTTCACTTTCAAGAATACATGGTCACCCACTTTAAATTCCGTGTGAGTTCTACCCTTATCGACATAGTTTTTCTTCCTGTCTTGATCAACCTTTAAATTATCTTTATTTTCGACATATTCTCTTCCATTTATTTAAGTAAATCATGTCCAACCACTTCTCTATTTGATAGGTTGTCCTAGCTTACAGGTGTGTTGCACCTTCTTCCATAAAGTGCCTCAAATGGGCTCATCTTTAGAGATATTTGGTACCCATTGTTATAAGAAAACTCTACCAAGTGTAGGTAGTCTTCCCATTTGGATGGTTTATCCATCACATACATTCTCAACATATCCTCAATCACTTTATTTACCCTCTTTGTTTTCCCATCAGATTATGTATGATAAGATTTACTAAAATTCAAATATGTTCCAAATCCTTTGAATAATACTTTCCATAAATTGGATGTAAACTTTGGATCTCTGTCAAACACAATTATCTTGGGTATACCATGCAATCGATAAATTTCCCTCATATAAATATCAGGAATGTTAGTTGATTGTGAGTGAGCTTCATTAGAATGAAATAGGAAGCTTTTCTAAGCTTGTCCACGACTACCATGATAGAATCACATTGTTTGTTTCTTTTGGGAAGTTTGGTGATGACATCCATTGTTACCACTTCCCATTTCCACTCATGGATGGGTAATGGTTGTATTAACCCAGTTGGGTGTTGGTTGATCTCCTTCTCTAACTACTTCTTGGGATGAACCAGGTTCAAATATGAACAAGCTTCCAGCAAATCCCTCCAAAACTATCGACTCTCCTGGTAAACCAGAAGGCAACACAACACACAAGTGTATTGTGTAGTCTCACTCGAGATAGTTCTATGGGTGACTACAATGCTTAGATGCTTGCAGTATTAGGAGAGGTGGGGATCTGGGATTTCCTTTCCTTGTCTTAAGCCTTGATCTGGTGGTTCCTTCTATTATTCTTAAGATCCATTCATATATGAAGCATATGCATGCATTCTAACAAATCTAACATATGATAGATCTCACAGAATTATTCATTCATCAACTAACTAATTACAGAAAGTAATTATGCAATAAACACATCACATAACACAAGTGTTACCCTAGTTCACTCCCACTTGGGCTACGTCCACAAATATTTGACATCTTAGGCTCATTTATTATGGTTCTACAATATATGTTGCCACGTGCACTACAACTATGTTTGTACAATCACAAGACATACTCCACAACCTATGTGAGGCTAACTATATCACACTAGAATCTTCATCTTGTGATCTAACCCTCGAGGTCTAGCTACCTTTCTTCCCTAAAACTCAACAAATTACAAAAAATGGTATTCGATATTACAATAGTTTCCTTGATTGAACAAACAAAAACTTAGAAACCCCTACCTAGAAATCCTAGGTACTTATTTATATTATTTTTTACATCACTGACCCTTACAATATCCTAAAAATACCCTAACCCTAATTTGGTTAGGTTTTCCTGCATGCACGCCTTGCATGCTTTCCTTGCACGTGTTGTTTTTCCTTAACGCTATATTTTTCTAGTTCTTGGTTTAATCCTCTAAAATTAGTATTTCCTAAAAATAGGCCCGCTCCCAACATGCCCCCAACACTAACATGTGGTTCATCTCAGGCCACCTAGCCATTGCACACTCCCTAAACAACCTCTGCTAGGATGTGGAACTTGTTTGCAAGTTCCCTTCTTCTTGTCTGGACTTGTGTGGCTCTTCCTGTCAGTGCCTCTACTAACTACAATATGATCTCCTCCTGGATCAATGTTGCGGCCTTTGTTTGTTCCTATGCCATGTTCATATTTTCCTCCTCCAATTGTGCAATCAACTTCATTACTTTCTCCTAGAGTGGTTCTACTTGTTTCTATCTCTCATGTTTATGTCTTTGTGTGATGTTCAAATTTGCCTACATCTTCTTCAAGTCCTTATTACCTTTTAGGAATTCTATGATGATCATCATTTTCTATCGGTTCTTGAGATCTTGAATGTCTACACTTAGTCTCTCCTCCTCTTGGTCCCACTATTGGACCTGCTCATCCTCATCCAACGTTGTCTAGAGCTGCACCACTATGTCAAACAATATTGATGTTTCATTGACTTGTTCCTCCATTACTACCATTTTGAGTGTAGCTTCTTGTTTCCTCTTCTCTCTCACCTCAGAAGGAGTTGTAGGAGTCATGTTTTTATTTTAATTCCACAATATTTTGCCTATAGTGTTCGATGGTTTTGGAAATAAGCTTGAGTTTATCCTCTTTGCTTGTGTTCTCTGCCTGCACACTTTCAGGGATGTGGTTGTACACTGCTGTCACACCTAGTTTGATTCTATATGAGCACTATTTTTATTCCTTGGTTTCAAACTTGAACTTTTCGATCACCAATTCCAATGCTTCCTTTCCATCAATTGTCTCATGCAATTCTCCTACATTTTTTTTGGCATGTGATTGTACCTCTTGTGCGATACTGACTTGGAGCTTGTATAGTTCATTAGTAGGTATTGTTTCTAATACCAGCTCTACATGTGCCAGATCCTTCAATGGCATTTGTGCTAAAATTTCATCCATTTGTATCATATTAGTTCTTATCCAGAAAGTCAGACTCGCCTGTGCAATAGTCTGAGCTCTGTCCTCCTTGCTCAACATAGTCCTTGTCCCTGTTGTTGCTTCTTCTGGGAATGATTTAGTTCCCCTTTTAGGCCTCTAAGTTGACCTAATCTGCTCGAGGACCTTCTTTATTCCTTCTAGGTAATCTTGTATTTTTCTTCTCTGGTGTGGGGATTCTTCAAAATATTCCATTGCATGGTCCTGAACCCTTTTTTCCACGAGGACTGCATCATCCTCAATGATAGTGTATTCTGGCAGCTATTTGTGCACTTTCACTTTCTTGCACGAACCTCTTGTATGTATTATTGGTGTCTTAGGGGCCCCTGTCTCTTATGGGGTGTATGTCGAGGGGGTTTATTGTGTCATAGTGGCCCCCTCTCCTTGTTCTTTCTATCCTGGGGAAATGTCCTTTTGTGTTTCTTGTTTATTGTTCTTCGACACACTCCCCTTCCTTTGCTACGCCGACTTATGACTGGGTGTCCCCAACTTTGTCTAATTTTTGGGCGAAGTGGTTTCTACCTATGTACCCTTAGACACTTCTGGAGTCAGGACTGGAATCCTCAGTCGTCGTTCCAATCCCTCATTTCCATTTCTATGTCATCTTTAATGACGTAGTATATCAACTGTAGGCATTCCTTCCTTAGATCCATGCATCCTTGGATCCACATGCTATGACTTATCTCCCTGAAGCTATCTATGTCCCTGTATTTTGTGATCATGTATGGAGTAATCCTCCAAGTGTTCACAACGTTCTCTCGTATCTACCTAGAAAAGGTACCTACGTTATCATTTATATTCTTAGGGTCCAAATTTCTCCCCAATGATGTGTACCACACTGCACAACATTGAACTATCCGATCAAAAAAATGAGAGTGACCAAAAGTAGTGGAACTTTGTTCCCAATTCCTGCATTCCTTTGCAGTCTTCGAGGAATATGTTTAATAGATACGAGCCCCATATGAGTGTAGTGTCATTAGCGCACTATGTTGCAGCTTCGATGACCCCAACAATGACTTCCTTCTTGTTGTATTTCCTAATAATTTTGCAGGACATGATCTTGGTGCCCATCCTCATTGTTGCATCACCGATCCTCTTAATTATGATCCTGCGCAAGCCCCTCTCTTTGTCATAATTTTTCTTCATCCCCTCGGCTAGGAATTTCTCCTTTGTTTTGTCATCCAGTTACTACACGAGGTTCTCACCCATTGATGGAATCCCTTTGATGAGTGCAATAAGATCCACATATATTGAGATGGTTTTTTCCAACCATAAGAATCCTCCATTGAGGACTGCCATCAATTGCTTGACACCATTGTTTAATTCTTTCTACCTTCCAATATAGGGAATTTTGAGCATATTCAGAATCCTTGTGTTGTCCAGGGTGGCTGTCGATGGTTTTAGTTGTAGGATTAGGTCTCCAAAGGGTCCTGTCCCTATTCTTTCAAGGTATACTTATTGCGCAAAATCAGGGAATTTTCTAGCATCGGCCACGTCGTGGTCCGAATGTTTCAACTTCTTTAGGCATCTTAGAAGTTTTGGCATGGTTTTCACTCCCTTTGGAATGTTCACTAGTACAATAGCTGCATTGGGTTGTCTACATGGGGACCGCGCCATGGGATGTTTTCCCTTTATTCTTGGGTGTTGACTTGAGGTCTCATCCTCCATCTTTATGTTTTCTACATGAGAGTCTAGTTAGCCAGTAATGTCTTCTAGCAGACCCTACTGCTTCTGTGTAGACTCTTCTCTAGGTGTTCTTGACACTGCAAACTGTCTGTGCATTTTAGCTTCACCATTTGTTCATTGGGATTCTTCGGCCCTCGCAGGATATTGTATGGTGCCTACATCATTTGTAGTGTGACCATGCACACCATTGTGGGGGTCAATTTCCATGGTCGTTGTTGTTGGAGGTTGTGTTTCTTCCACCACTAGTGTAGGGATTGTTGGTTCTTCATGTGGTGAAGCAATCATGTCCACATAGATGAATTCCTTGGTCTGGGTGGTTTTCTATTTAGCCTCCACAGTTTCATATGGTACCCTCAAACTATTTTTGGTTTTCCTCCCTACTTGGCTTAGCGCGACCATCTTCGGTGGTGCCATCATGGGTACTAGTTAGTTTTGGCCGAATGGGTTGAAACTGGTTCACATTGTGGTCTTTATCAATTTTCTTTTTCTCTGCATTCTCTCTATCACTAGAATTTCACGATTTCACAATAATTCTTATGTTCCCCACGTTTCCCCTTTATACATCCTGAGTGGGCCTAATGGTTAAGAACATGTGTTTCCTCTTAAGAGGTCACAAGTTCAAATCCAGATGGGGGTAGGGTATGTATACCTCCATAGACTTTACTAGTCAAATCGCTGGGCAGAGGGTCTCCCTTGTCCCACAAACAAGGGGGTATCATACACCAATTTGGTGTGGTGGCTTGGTCGTGACCTTAAAAATAGATTATTATTATTATTGTTATATAAAATGTCGTGAAAATTCTTGGAGAAGATTCACTATATCTAATTAATGAAATTACGCTTTATGAGTACATTCCATTTAATTTCATAAATGGCACTGATTGGATCCTTTTTTTCGTAACCGTCATTTTTCATTTTTTCTCTTTTTTGACCATTAATCCATTTTCCAGTGCACTAAGTGTTTTAAGTGCCTGGCGTTTTTTTTTTTGTAACTCTTTCTTAGTGCGCAATGTGTCGCCCGTATGTTGTGCACAGACATTTTCCCTTTCTTCTTGCTGAGTCCACTTTCTGTTGCACATTGTATTTTCTAGTATTTTTATATTTTTTGTCTTTTCTACTTTTGTATTTATTTTTCCTTCTTTTTTCTCCTTTTTTTGTTTTTATCATTTTATCTATCTTAAATTCTACTAGAATACACTATGTACATGTTTTCTTACTGTGCTATAAGTTTTAAGTGCTAGGAGGTTGACTGTCCCTATACAGTTTTTAGTCGGAATCCATTGATCAGTGCTCTTAGTTTTTTGCCTCCCAAGTCTTTCAGTTGTACAAGTCCCCTATCCATGAGAGTCTTCACTTCATATGGCCCTAGCCAATGCATTCTGAATCTACCTGGATGCTAAGTAAATTTACTACCATAAAGAAATACTAGATCTCCCTCTTTGAAACTCTTCCTCTTGATATGTTTGTCATGCCAAACTTTGTATCTTGCTTTCTGTACTTCTTGATGAAATCCTACTAGAATCCTATCCTCCTCCATATCCATTAGTTGATTCAACCTCTCCTTCACCGCACCTCTTTTTTTCATGTTGGTGATTGCTTCTATGCGTAGAATGGGTACCAGGAATTCTAGTGGTACCACTACTTCTTTCCCATACACTAACTTGAATGGTGTTTGTCCTGTCAAATTCTTACATGTAGTACTGTATGCCCATAATACTGTTGGTATTTTCAAGTCCCAATCATCCCTGTTGATATTGCATATCTTTTTCATAGCATTCTCTAGGATCTTATTGAAGGCTTCTACTGTTCCATTTGGTTGAGGATGGTATGGTGTACTCTTCTAATGATAGACTTAAAACTCCTCAGTCTTAGCCTTTTTAGTGTTGTTGATAAAGTGAGTTCCTTGGTCACTCATCAAAATCCTTGGACAACAAAATCTAGTGATCTCTTGCTCAAACAAGAAATCTGTTGTTTTCTCTGCGCTACAGTATTTTACTGGTGCTGCTTCTTCCCATCTTGTTAAGTATTCTATTGCAGTAATGATATATTTCTCCTAACCTTTTTGTTGGTGGATTAATTGGTCCCACAAAGTCTATTTCACATTTTTCAAATACCTGCAAAGTTACTTGCGGTCTTAGGGGCATCTCATCCCTTCTATTAGGTTTATCATCCCTATAACAAACATCATATATTTGGAAACATTCCTTAGCATCTCTTTGAGTTGTTGGCCACAATATTCCTATGTGAAATACTTTCTTCATTGTATATTTTACTGCATAATGTCCTCCAGCTATTCCCTCATGAGCTTCTGCCAAAATCATAGGCTTTTCATGTTCTAGTACGCATCTTCTCAAAATGTTGTCTCTACCCATTTTGCATAAGTGTCCCGTAATCAATTGATAGGATGCATCTCTAACTACCATATTCATCCTCTGTGAAGTGTTAAAATCTTGTGGTGCAATCCATGTACTCAAGTATTCAGTAATATTGGCAAAGTATTCATCGACTATTTGGAATGAAAATAATTGTGCATAAGGGAAGTTGTCTTCCAAGTTGGTAGGTTATTCTCCATTCATTACCCTTGATAGGTGATCAAGTCCTTCATTCAACTTCCCTAGTTTGACTATCACTTCAAAATCAAATTCCTGAAATAACAGTATCCATCTACATATCCTCCCCCCCAACATTGGCTTGTTGACTAGGTATTTGAGGGTTGAATGATCTGTGAACATCTTAAAGTGTTTTTCCAATAATTAATGTCTAAAATTTTAAAGTGCATAGACCATAGCTCGGCCTTCTCTTTCTGTAGTGTTGTAGTTCTGCTCTAATTTGGACAGTTTTCTGCTTGCAAATGAGATAGGATGATCTAAATATCCTGCTCTTGGTTGTGCCACAATTGTTCCAATTGATATAGTTGATGCATCTACATGCATATGGAATGTATTTTCCCAATCCGGGAATACTAGAATAGGTGTTGTCGCCATATTTTATTTTCAGGTGTCCAAACCTTGTTGACAATCCTTATTCCACTAGAATTTAGTATCCTTGTTTGAAAATTTCTCCATTGACGCAGTGATTTGTGCATACCCTTTTATAAATTTTCTATAGTAGCCTGTATGTGACAATGTTTCTCTCAATTGACACACTGATTTTGGCGGTAGTATATTGAAAATCACTACAATCTTGGCAGGATCTACTAGAAAGCCTTGTTTGCACACTATGCGTCCCAACAATATTCCAAAAGGTGTCTCAAATATGCACTTCTTGATATTCAATGATATCTGACACTTCCTACATATTTCCAACATCAACCTTAATACTTCCACATGATCGTTTAATAGACTATATACAGTCTAATCATCTAGATATACTTCTAAAAACTGATTTATGAACTCCTTAAAATCAACTACTACTACCCTTGAAAATATAGCTAGTGCATTCTTCAACCCAAACAACATCACTGTGTACATGCAGTATCCCCACTCTATGGAAAAAGTAGTCTTGTACTCGTCTTCTGTAGATATATTGATATGATGGTAACATGAGAATCCATCTATAAATGAGTATGCTTCCTGGCATCCCACATTCTCTAATACCTCATATATGAAAGGGGTGGAAAAAGGGTCATGTAGGAAATCATCATTCAATTTACTTAGGTCAACAAAAATCCTTATCCCCCCTTGTTTCGTTTCTTTCAATACCATAGGACTTATCCATTTAGATTCTTCTACTGGTTCTGTAATTCCATCTTCTAACATTCTCTCAATTTTTTCTTATATATTGGATTCAGTCTATAAGGTCTCTTCCTGATAGATATAGCCTCAGGTTTTAGAGGTATATTCATCTATCCTATCTTTCATATTAATCCTTTCATCTTTGTAAACATTTTTGGGAACATGTCACTATATTCACACAATAACTATGTTATTTTTTCCACTGTTTTTTCATCCCAATAATCTCCAATACTTGCCATTTTTGGTTTATCTATTGTCCCAATATTAAATTTATTCACTTTGATAGGTGAATCAAATAATTATGATTCCAAATATGTACCTTCCACCTTTCGTTCTCCATTAATTTCTGTAATCTGAATATTGTGTGGGTCATCTTCATCTGGGCCTTATTCTTCCACATGATAGCATGATAGTAGTTCATTTTCTGTTTGTTTCTGTTGTTTTTGATACTCTATCATGAGTTCAACCTATGGTTCATCAATAAATATCACCCCTCTGATTTAGTTGAGTTTTGAATCAATGTTGAGGTTCTCATGTTTGAATGAGAAGGTTACTATAAAATTATGTTGTAATGTTGTCCATTCTACAATGTCTCTGCGTAGTTCCTAGTCTACATACTAGCTTTATGGAATTCCTTCTAATGTATGGATGAAGTGATAAGGACATTCCTTTGGTGTTTCCTTCCTCCATAGTGTTTTTCATCTCTCCAAATGTTCTATTGGTTTCCCTTTTCCATCATATATTTTCATCTTATTTCTCCCCTGCTATGTGCCGAATTGAATGCCCAACAATTGCTTACATTGGTACTAGTCCTTAACTGTTTCTTTGTGTACAACCGACCATCTTGCAGGTGTTTCCTTGAGTGTAATTTCTAGGGATAAGAGCCTCTTATTCTCTAACACTTCATCTTCATATCCTTTTAGGAATTATTCTAAGTCATTTATACCATGGAAACTGGGAGGTTCTCTTGTCTTGGTACCCACCCACCTTAGTGCGTAGTCTATTCTTGTGCACCGTCTTGTGGAGACTTCATGAAATATCTGCTACCAATTCTCCAAGCATGTACCTGAGTTATAATCACATGATCTGATGCTCCTCTATATGATTACCCCTTTTGTATTTGGATTAACAAAATATTCTTCGTGTGTGGTGCTTCTGTATAACTAGTTGATTTCCTCCAGATCTAAACAAGTGGGATCTACAAGCCTTTCTCCTTCGGATGAATCTAGTGGCACAATGAATCTATACTCTCATGATTCAAATGTCATATTCGTTGTATTCAAGTGTATTATGGCATTTTTATCAAATGCTTAGTCAAGGCCAAACAATGTTGGATAGGGTGTTGTTCCATCCAATATTTCTATCACTTCAAAGTCTACCTTAGTGTGCACTCCATCCAGATCTACTATTACACCTTTTATCCTTCCAATTGGCAACACTCAATGTTGGTTATATAGTTTCATCTGGATAGGTGAGTAGCCTAATGTGGGATATCCCATACATTGCCATGTCTTCTTAGGTAAGACGTTGACCTCAAAGCCTAAGTCCAATATAATGTCTCCCATATTCAAATCCCCAATGTTAGCACTCAATCTGAATTCCCTTCTTGTCCTCCTTATTGAATGGAGGTGATTGTCTGTCTTCTACTCTTACTTCCCCTCTACCTTAGTGTTACATATTTCTAACATATTTTTCAACACTTTAACAGATGATGGATTATTTACTAGCTTAACACATGATTGCAGAAAAGTCTTTATGGTACTTAATTTCTCTACAACTTGTGTTTCATTGGTGTGGTCCATTGAGGAGGGAATTTCATACATTGATCATACATTCTGAGTGTGTTGCATGATTGATGTAGATTCAATATCTTTCTTGAGGAATTCCTATATTTCCTCCTTGAATATTTCTTTTTCTTTCTCTGCATCGAATTGTTTCGGTGGTTCAATATTCTTCTTCACCCATTGGTGTTTTTCTAGATCCGGTCTCACTATGTCAGTTCCTCTCTTAGAACCTCCTCGTGTGACTATGTTGAGATTTACTCCATCACCCCTGGACTTTTCATAGATCCATTGTACATTCTGATTGTTCTAATTTTTTTTTTCTTGAATCTTTCCTAATAATGTTGGGCAATCCTCTGTATCATGATTTTTTTTTGTGACAGTACATTCATGTCACAGGTGGAAGTGGAAATTCCCTTTAATAATGTTCTGGTTTTTGGAATTTATGGCACACTATTGGTCTTATTCCTCTTACAAATCCTCCTCTACCTCTACCTCCACCTTTGTATCCAGTTCTATCTCCACATGGTGCATTGTACTGAGGAACCTAATTATACTACATAGGGTTATATTGTGGTTGCACGTTATTGTATTGCGGTTGCACAGTGTTATACTTCTACTGCACAGTGTTGTATGGAGGTGGTACCTATTTGAAATGAGGTGCATATTTCCCTTTCATCATTTCTTCTTGCACCCTATAGGTGTTCGACGTTCTTTCCCTCATCAAGTCCATTGTCCTACAATATTTTTCATCATGACCCACCGATTTGCAAAAGTTGCAATATGAACTTGGGTACTATACAATACTTTTGCATCATTGGAAAATGATATGGATCATGTCCATGTGTTTTACAAATATCACACTGTGGTTCTCCTATTGGAAAAGGGATTGGTAGCCCCATTTCCAAGTATTGCATGAAATTTGGGCACTCATTATTGTGATGTCCTTCTATCATGCATGTGGTACACCAAACAACTTCTCTTTTTTATTTACTCTTATTCTGGTTTAGCTGAAATATGAGGTTATTCATATCCTCCTTCAGCTCCTCTATTGTTGGATCTATATTCTGATACTGTTTGTCTTCCAGTTGTAGGGCTTCTTGTAGAGCCTCTTTATGATTTTGAAACTTCTGCTACCTCAAAGGGTATTTTAGATGTGGTAATAGTGAGTTCACAAAGAAATGTCTATGTTGCATATCAGTCATGACATACTTCAAATTACCTTTAATACGTTTAAACCTATGATCGATATCCCAAACAGACTCACCTATTTTCTTCCTGATTTCAATCATCTCATTCTTGTACTGATCCTCTGAGCTAGGATTCTAAAATTCATTTATCAGTAGCTTCTTGAAATCTACAATTGTCCTTGTTTTTCCTAGTGGATTGTTTACAACTAAGCTCATGTACCAATACAGTGTGTGGTCTCTTAGCATGATAGATAACTGCACAAGTTTTGTATCCTCATCTATGATCTTATTTTCTTCCCAAATCTTCTCACAAATAAGCAAGTGCTTTTCAAGATCCTCTGATGCCTCTCCCTTGAATTCACGTAACCTGATGGTGGGAGCATGTCCTTCCATTTTGAATGGTTATGAACTATGACCTCAGCATGGTGTATATACTTGACTAATACTTCCTGAACTGACTCCTGCAATCACAACTCCTTTATTGGGTGCACTTCCTATTTTATTCCTTCCACTAAAATTTGGTTGTCTAATATGTGGTGTTATTTTTCATGCATAAGTCGCACATGGGGTTATGGGTTTCACACCGACACTGACATGGATAAGAGTTATTCCTTTTTTTCCTTCCCTTGGACCTCTTGTCTTCCTTTCATATGTTGCACACATAATTTACTCAATCTACTCCATAGCCCGAAGATCCTCTACCTCTTGTTCATTTCTTTCCAAGCCTTCTCTATATGCTATGGCTCTCTTCTTATTATTTATCTTATATTGGTAGGGTACTCCATTGTGTGTCTTTCCAGTTGTTTCCATTGTCTTATCTGATGTTCCTCCATTGTGATTGGGTCCATATCCTCCTTCTTTACCTTATCCATCTCTCCCTCCATTCTTTCATATTCTGTCAGTTCTTCCCCCCTTCCCCCATGTATGCAGGGAAGTTTAGTTGTCTGATGCCATAGTCATTACACCTTTGTTATACAGTAAGGTCTTCATGGAAGTATAAATGATCTCATATACATACCTATGGGTCCTTTTAGAAATTCTTTCTCTGCTTCGATGTATGACTTCACAGTATCTACTGAAAATTATGTGATAAACCCTCCAACAATAATGTCTAGCCATAAATCTACCACGCACTTGAATTTTTTGTTAACTTGTTGTAACTGTGTGATGTCCAAATGAGTTGACTCAATCTATATAATCAATTTGTAAGGTGTTTTTCTTTGAACCTTAATAGAAAATCCTTGAACACATGCAAGAAATCATAGAAAAATAATTCATGCAATTCACTAAACACATACTTGTACAAATATTTTTGTGGTGTTAATTTAGGGTTTCTATTTTCTTTTTGTGCAAGATCTAATTCCTTTGTTTCCAACCAACTTTCAATCTATGCCTTCATTGGATTCCACGGTTTGAACATTCCCTTCTATACTTTAATTTTCTGTGTGACTCTTTCATGGATCCCACTCACTCAATCCCATGTAGTTCGTCTCAGAAACATAACCATTTGTTGGTTGATATCCTTCTCTAAATACTTATTGGGTTGAACCATGTTTAGATTTGAACAATCTTCGAACAAAGCCCTCGAAAACTATCGGCCCTCCTGGTAAACCAGAAGGAACCACAACACACAAGTGTATCGTGCAGTCTCACCCGAGATAGTTCTATGGGTGACTACAATGATCAAATTCTTGCAGTCTTAGGAAAAGTGGGAATCTGGGATTTCCTTTCCTTGTCTTAAGCCTTTATCTAGTGGTTTCTTCTATTATTCTTAAGATTCATTCATATATTAAGTGTATTCATGCATTATAACAAATCTAACTTATGACAGATCTCACATAATTATTCACTCATCAACTAACTACTTATGAAAAGTAATTATGCATTAAAAACATCACATAACATAAGATCTGGATTCTCAGGATGATTTATTATGTTTTTTTAATATATGGCACCGCACACACTACAACTTCATTCATACAATCACAAGACAGACTCCATGACCTATGTGAGACTGACTAGATCGAACCATAACCTTCAACATGTGATCTAACCCTCAAGGTCTAGCTACCTTTCTCCCCTACAACTAAACAACTTACATAAAATGGTATTCTATCTTATAATAGTTTCCTTGACTGAACAAAACAAAACTTAGCAACCCTGACCTAGACCTCCTAGGTACTTATTTATACTAGGTTTTATCTCATCAACCATTACAATCTCCTACAAAAACACTAACCCTAATTTGGTTAGGTTTTCCTGCATGCATTCCTTGCATGCTTTCCTCACACATGCTACTTTTTCTTCCCATTGTATTTTTCCAATTTTGGGTTTTATCCTCCAAAAATAGTATCTCCTCAAAATAGGCCCACTCCCAACACTGTGTGTCTATGATCAGCCTTGACCTTTTGACACTCCAAACATTTGGAAATGTACTCAAAAAATTATTTCTTCATGACCGACCAATAATATTGTCTCTTGACAATTGGAATAGTTTTTTGATACCCCGGTTGTCCAACACAAGGTACATTATGCATTTCTCTCAATTTCATATTTTTCAGTTCTTGGAAATTCGATACATATATTCTACCTCTGTACATGAGCACTTTCTCAATTTGGAATACAATTGATGCTCTCTTAATACTTGTAATACCATCTTCAAGTTTTTCTCATACTCTTCTTCTGACTTGTAAGATACAAAAATGTCATCCAAAAAGACAATGACAAACTTATCTAAGTATTCTCTGAAAACACCCTTCATTAAATACATGAAGACAAATGTTGCATTTGATAACCCAAATGGAACCACTCTGAACTCATAATGCCCATACCTTGTTCTGAAAGTCATCTTGTTGATCTCTTCATCTTTAATTCTTACCCAATGATAACCTGACCTGAGATCAATCTTGGAGAATATTTTTTCATTGTTCAACTGATAAAAGAGGTCATCGAACCTTGGAAAATGATACGTATTCTTTACAGTTACTTTGTTTAATTTCCCGAAGTCGATACAAAAGTCTCAATGTTCCATCATTATTCTTCACAAATAATACAGGAGCACCCCAATGTGACACACTTAGACGTATATACCCCTTCCCCAGAAGCTCTTCAAGTTGCATTTTCAACTCCTTTAATTTTGGTGTACTCATCCTGTAAGGGGACTTGGATACTGGAGCTTCTCGAGGCGTAAGATTTATATAGAAATAAATATCTCTTTTAGGGGGTAATCCTAGTATTTCCTTAAATACCTCCTCAAACTCCTTTAGGATAGCATAATATTCAATATTGAAACCCTTTCGTGTAACATTTCTTCAGCTGCAATGATGAAATTTCTCTGACAGTTATGGACCTGGAAATTCCATGTACTTTCCTTAGGTTCCCTTCTTCATCCCAACAAGTAAATGCTTTATTATAATAGTCTAGGATAACATGGTGTTTTTCCAACCAATCCATACCAATTAGACAATCATAGGAACCTAAAGGAAATATGTTCAAATATTCCCTAGTGCTTAGCCCATTCATGTCCATTGGGCATGAATTAACCATCCATTAACGTTTCTTTTGGCTCCGGTAGCAAGCTTCATGAACCAAGATTTTCCATGCTTGATTTTTGTCAAATGAAATCATTCCAGCATCTTAGGATCTGTATAACTACGACTATCTCCTAAATCAATTAAAATAACAATGGTTTGGTTTTTGATCATACCTTCCACTTCAATCATATGTGACTAAAATTATTATTGCTTGTTTTCTAGAGCTGCATAGATCCTGGGAACATTTATTCCCATGTCCTCCATTGTTTCATCTTTCTATACATTGTGAAAAAATCTCAATTTTTCACTTATATCAAGACAATCTCTATACTTATGATCTCCCTTGAATAGGTGGTTGTCCTAGCTTTCCCCCCCTATCTCAATCGTTCTAGGTGCTCTAGAAGTTGGATGTCCCTTAGGACTATTTCTAAAGAATGGTGTCTTAGTCCCCTTCTTCCTATGTTCTCTCTTGTACTTAATCTTGTCTTCCCAATATTTTTGGAAAGATGGATTTCCTTTCTGCCGATCATATAGGAATTTAGCTCACCTTATGGTCTCCTCCAAAGTTTTGGGATCATCATATTGTATCTTATCACTGATGAATGTTGTAATTTCACTCAAATACCTTTGAATCTTAATTGTCTCATTCTTGATGAAGCAGACATACTTTAACAGTTACAAAAACCTTCCTTCATATTCATCTATGGTCATACTCCCAAGCTTGAGTTCAAAGAACTCCTTCATTTTCTTATCATAATATCTCTTAGTTAAGTATTTCTTTTGAAAATACTTCTTGAATTCCTTCCAAGTAACATTTTTCTCTTTAATGTGATACACCCACACAATTTGGTCCGACCACATGGATTCCTTTCCCTTGAGCTGATAGATAGCATTTCTTCCTTCTGCATGTGAAGAATAATTATGTAATTGAAAATACTTTCTCATGCCTAGAATCCATGTCTTGACATCTTCATCCTTCTTGTGCTCACCTAGGAATGCAAGAGGTTTTATTTTGTTCATTTCTCCTCATAGTTCATCCACCCCAAACCTCTTATTATTCTTCTTAATAGGGGATGAACTTGATCTACTATGTTCTCTCCTATTGGAATGCCTTGGGGAGTGATGGTGACATCTGTTAATACTTCTTGATCTACCTTTCTCATTAGGAGACCTGTGACTTCCTAATTTTCTTGAGTCAAACTCCTTATCTATATTATTTTCTATTCTATCCAAGCTTTGCATTAAATTCATGTTGAATTCCTCCTACCGCTCCTTGGCATTCATAATCCTCTCATTATCATCTTTATGACTTTGTACATCTTTTTGCAAATTCTTAATGGTCTCTACCATATTCATGTTTTCTTCCTTTCCTTTTCCATGTCCATTTGATTATGTGCCTTCATTCCCCATATGGACATCCATCCCTTTGATATCATATTCCTTGTTGTATGCCCCCTATGTATCTTCCATCCCTCTACACTCTATGTTGATCTTGTTCTTATCTAACAGAACTTTGTTAGGGTGATTGCTTTAACAAATTCAGGAAATTATGCTCAATTATGGTTCCATAATACACACGAATTATTTCTTCTGATTTTCCTGAAAGTTGCCTACCCAGGTCAATTTTGTGAGTGACTAGTTATATTATACTTTTAAATATCTTTCCAAATATTTCTTCCATTCTCAATTCTAATTTTTGAGCAGAAAGTTATGAATATTTGAAAATTGTGCTTCCTGTGAAGTAATCTTTGTACAACTGTTCTTCTTCTTCATGGATGAATTAGTTCTTCGACCCATGTTGGATGCTCTCCTCAGGTTCATATGTCCTTTTTAATTCTTTAATTACATGTCCATACAAATGGGAACCCCACATACTCCTTATCTAATCCCCTTCTTGTCTTTAAAACAATTTTGAGGCACTAGCCCTTTTTCCTTCAACTCTCAATCTCACGTGACCATGGCTATGACCATGCGCTTAGCTGAAAAGTTCTTATCTGTAGATTTAGGAATTCAGGGCTCCATAAATTTGGGCTTTGGGGGTTTTCATATAACCACGATTTACTTCTCCTGAACGTTGAATTGGCAAACTCTCGGAGAGGCTCTATAGAGATTTGTGCTTTACAGGTCCTTATACCATTATACCTTAATTCACCTGAATGACAAATTTCTAAATTCTTGAGCTGATTTTTCAACGTTTCTTTACTCAGGAGCTTTGCTACTTTAGGATTCAAAAATTTTGACCACAGCCCACGCTACGTTCCCCAAACGTTAAACTAGCAAACTCCCGGAGAGGCTCTCCAAAGCTTCATGCTTCATAGATTCTTGCAACCACATACTCCAATTTCCATGAATGTTGAATATTCAAACTTTCAAAGTCTCATCAACAATCATGCACCATGGGGTGCTACATGTCAAAAATATATAGATTACACGTGGCCCAATATATGGGTGACACATGTCAATTTGTAATTGGCATAAAAGGTCTGTGGAAAACACAAAACAAGATGACACGTTGAATGCTTAGAGTGGGTCCATGTCATTGTAGGTGACATCAACATGCCACATTACTTTGATGCTCTGGGATTCGGGACTCCGAGCTTCAGAGGATATCACACTAAAACATTTCAAAACACCCAAATGCTAAACTTCCGAACAAGTGTTCCTCGGAGCTTCAAGACTCCAGCGCTCTATGACTTCGAAGCTTTAGGATTAAGAGGATTTCACACTAGAACACTTTAAATCATCTATACGTTGAACTGGAAAACTGTTGAACCGTTTCTCTCTAGATCTTTGGGACTTCAGGCTTTAGGATACTTCTCAACATAATATTTTAAATATCTCGAATGTCAAACTTCTGAACTCTGCTTCTTTGGAGTTTTGGGACTTCAGCGCTTCAGGCTTCAAAAATTTTTGCTACTGATCACCACCCAACCTGCAAACTTTCCAACATAGAAATTCCAAACACTTGTTAATTTGCGGACACGTGTCCCCAAACATGAATGGTCGGGATTGGTTCTCGACTTTGGGACTTCAGGGAAACCTCCGCTCTATGCAACCACAACCAAACTCTCCCGGAGTGCTGAATTTTCAAACTATTCGGGGATCCAATGACTTGCCTTCTCCCAAATTATCTATGGTGTAGATTCACTCCGGGACCTCAGAGCTTCATGGATTTTTCCTCCTTTTTATCAAAGACTTAAAATTTTCCGAAGAAACAAAGTTTGAAGTACTTGAGGGGTTAACCATTGTCCTCCTTTTCCCAAATATGATGATAGGGAAGGATTCAGACCTTTCCTGAAAATATCCTACGTCCGTTGTTATTTCCCAAAATGATACACCTCCTGAGCTTTCGAGAACAATTAAGGTGTGTTCTCAGTACCCTCTTGGCACTCATGGACACTTTGAAAATTGATTTTCTTCCATTTCGACAACAATTCTCTGTGAAAATTTTGCTTCAAATTTCCACTTACACAGCCCATCCAGGCTTAGTGTTGAAAGCCAGAGCTCTAATAGAAAATTGTAACATACCCAGCCTTCGAGCAACTGGGCTATTCCAGATAGAAAATATTTTTGAACTTCATATATATAAAACATAAAGTAGACAAATACATTCTACTAATACACAGATTCATGCAGAAATAACAATAAACATATACATAGAGAATACACAAGAAATACCCATAAATACAAAGACATGTATAAATACTCAACATGCAAATGGACACATAATTTATACCTATATTTTATAGAAGATCAGCAATTACCTGCAGGAATTCCACGATCCTCCCAGCCTTATACCATGTTACTCATAACTCTCAATAGTGGGTCACTCTCAAACTAGGGATAAACTCCACGTGGGTAAAGGGATTCCTAGATAGGTTAATACAACACAGAGAAGATGAAGGATTTTGTCCCATGAGCTAACTCAAACTACTAGCCTACCATCTCTCATTCCCCACATGCATGTCCCACCCTAGGAAGTGTGCCCCTTCTTCGCTCAACAGTACTTTAGGCACCCCACTTCCCTTCTAGGGATTCAACAATAGGCTAAACATGAAGTCTCAGAGAACTGTAGTTGTAGTTGGGCTCCCCCAAGAAATCACTTTCCCATCAATTCTCTCACCTGGAGAGAGTTTCTCATGGGATTGACAACTTGCTTCTTCAATCCACGAGCCTAAAAACCCACCTCTTCAATCCCACGGGCCTGAAAACCCATTTCTTAAGTCCAGTGCTTAATTCAACCAATTATAGGTAATGGATGATGACAACAACAATGTTTAGTTAAGAACCGGTGAAGGCAAAAACAACATTGACGGCATGGAACAAATGATAGAAGAAACACCACTCAGGTGAGGAACAGTATGAGTTCGGGTAAGGTATAGTTGGATTGCTTGTGACATAGAGATACCACATACAACTCGAGGAGTGCATGCAAGAGCGTGAGGTCAAAATGATGGAGTGAATGGAAAATGGATTCTGAATGCAGAAACGTGAATGTGCTAGTGAATGGAAAAAATGGGGAAAATGGAATAATTTCCCCCACATATATCTGCATGCACCCTTGATGACACATGGCTCTCAGGGAGCTCGTTTCTCTTCACTTGGGATTTATTCTCTTTCCCATAAGAACTTAGGATAAATAATTATCCTCACCATAGGCTTTAGGAATAATATTATAATATTCCCTTGGAGATAATCCCTCTAGCTTAACCCCTTTTGTAGGCTCTTATCCCTCCCTTTTCCTTCCTAGTGGAGTTTATCCCCCAATACCCTTTTATCATGGTTTGTCTACATGAAACGATGTATTATATTAATGATATGAGTGTTTACATATACACAAATATGATCACTATACTTTATCATATAGGCTCTCCGGCCTAATCATCACATAAGCCTCCTAACTAATAATAACCTATCTCACCAGCCTATAAAATATACTTACAATTTCAATTGGGGCTTGGTATTGGGGTATTACAATGATTATGTAATTTAAAATACTTTCTCATTCCCACCATCCTTCTCTCTGCATCTTCATCCTTCTTGTGCTCGCCATCAAATGTAGGAGGTTTGATTTTGTTCATTTCTCCTTGTAGCTCATTTACCCCAGACCTCTTCTTATAATTCCTAATAGGGGATGGACTTTATATATTGGTTTCTCTCCTATTGGAATTCCTTAGGGAGTGATGGTGATGTATGCTAACACTTCTTGTTCTTCCTTTCTCATCAAGATACTTGTGACTTCCTGATTTTCTTGATTCAAACTCCTTATCCATCTTATTTTCTATTATGTCCAAGCTTTGCATTAAATTTATGTTGAAGTCCTCCTAATGCTCCTTGCCTTTCAAAATCCTTTCATTATCAGCTTTATGACTTTGGACATCCTTCTGCAAATTTTTAATGGTGTCTACCAAGTTCATGCTTTCTTCATTTCCTTCTACATGTCCATTTGAGTTTGTACCTTCATTACGCATATGGACATCCATCGCTTTGATCTCATCTTCCTGGATGTAATCCCCATGTGTATATTCCATCCCTCTGCACTTTTTGTTGATCTTGTTCTGATATTATAGTTGTTAACTCTACAAAATGTGCAACCCACAAAACTTGTTAGGCTGATTGTCTTAACAAATTTAGAAAATTATGCTCAATTATGGTTCCATAATGAATCATTATTATTTCTTGTAATTTTCCTAAAAATTTCCTGCCCATGTCAATTTTCTAAGTGGGTATTTATATTCTACTGTTCAATACCTTTCCAATGCTTTCTTCCATGCTCAATTCAGAGTCTTCAACAGAAAATTATGGATATTTGAAAATTGTCATTCTTGGGAAGTAATCCCTGTACAATTGTTCTTTTTCTTCAGAGTCAAATTATCTCTTCGACCCTTGCTAGATCCTCTCGTTAGGTGCACAATATTATATAATTTCCCTTATTTTTAGTTTTGTACAATTCATAAATCTGTTGCTCCTTCTCTGAGCCCTTTTCCTTCTTCAAAATAAAAAAATTTAGGCACTAGCCCCCTTTATTTCGACCAAAAACACATATGACCATGGGCTATGCCCCAACGCTAAGCTCATAGGTTCTTATCTATAGCTTTGGGAATTTGGGGCTCTGAAACTTTATCCTTCGTAGGTTTCACCTTCATTACACTTCATTTCCCATGAATTCTAAATTGGCAAACTTTTTAACATATGCTTCTTCAGAGTTTTGGGGCTTTGATGCTTTTTAATTTTAGGCTTCAAAGGTTCCTCCTACACTACACAAAATTCCCTCCAAATATCTAACTAAAGAACTACTTCGAATCTCCTAGGATCTATATCTTTGGGCTTCGGAATATATTGCAACAACATACACCCATTCCCCTGAACATCGAATTTCTAAACTTCTGTGGTATCATTAGAAACTAGGCACCAGGGGATCATGCGTGGAAACAATATGGAGATGAAACATGGCCCATTCGATGAGTGACATGTGTCAAGTTTCAATTGGCACAAAAGGTTTGTGAAGATCATGAATCAAGATGAAATGTGGCATGCATGATATGGGTCCATGTAACCCTAGTTGACGTCAACATGCCATGTCACTTTGGCACTCCAGGACTTTGGGAATCTGGGCTTCAGAGGATTTCACACCAATGCACTTTAAAACACCTGAACGTAGAACTGGAGAAATACTGAACCATCTCTTTACAGAGATTTACTACTTCGGTGCTCCGAAGCTTCAGGATTCAGAGACCTTATCAACATAACAAAAAAAATCTCTCAAATGCCGAAATACTGAACTTATGAATAGATTCTCCCTGGAACTTTAGGACTCTGGTGCTCCAGGACTTCAGAACTTCGATCTTCAAAAGATTTCACACAAGGATACTTTAAAACTCCCAAACGTTGAATTTCCAAACATACTATATTAGGAGCTTCGAGGCTCCGGATCTTCGGAACTTCGGGCTTTATAGGTTTCTTCTACAACACACTTCAAAACCCCTGAACACCGATTTTCCGAACTCTTGAACATAGATTTTCCAAACTCCCAAAAAATTTCTCCCTGGAGCTTTGGGACTTTGACGCTCTAGGACTTTGAAATTTTAGGCTTCTTAGAACTTCCAAACATAACACTATAAAAATCCCAAATCTCGAACTTCCAAATACTCGCTAATCTACAGACTCGTGTCCCCAAACTCAAATGTTTTGGAGTGGCTCCAAAATTTGGGACTTCAGGGAAATCTCCTCCTGGGAACAAAAGGACTACCAAATCCTCGAGTGTCGAATTGTGAGATCTGTGGATTATATTTGTTCCATGGCTAATCCAATGGTTAGTTATTCCTCCCAGTGATCTACGACATAGATTCACTCCCAGACTTCGAAGCTTTGGGTATTTTACCTCCTTTCCATCAAAGACTTAAAAACTATCGAAGTAGTGAAGTCCGAAGGACTTGAGTGTTTAACCTCCAAGCTCCTTCTCCAGATCTGACAGGTATGAAGGATTCAGTCCCCTCCCAAACAGATCTTGCTCATTCTCCTTCTTACAATGAGATTTCTCTTCTTTTTGGGACTTAAAGAAGCCTCCTGCACACTCCTTATGCTTCAAATTCAACCAATCCCAGGTCAGAATTTACTTGAATAGATATTAAATTATGAATATTTCATGACTTTGGCCAATTTCCTTCAATTTTTCGATAATTTAAAAACAAAAATTGGGTCTTTTTCCCAATCCCATGCAAGTGAATCACTTCAACTTGTTCAGCCCATCTAGGCTTAGTGTTGAAAACTAGAGCTCTGATACCATATTGTAACATACCCAACCTTAGACCTCTGGGCTATTCCACACTGAAACTCTTGCGAAACTATATATATTG
>JASDQU010713096.1:17161-32447 GCA_032191745.1 Picea mariana
TATGTCTGTTGAGGTGGAACAAGGAGCCGTGCTCTGTTTTTTGGAGGAATAAACAGTTTTAAGAAATCTGATCATGGTGTAATAAGCAGACTTAAATTTTGGAACCATAAGAAGATATATAATCTGTTTCAGAATATATGGTGATTTTGGAGGAATAAGCAGTTTTTAAGGTATCTGGTTTGGAGTGATAAGTTGCTGAATACAGATTTTTCTCCAGAAATACAAGGAAAGATTGCTAGTATTCAGAGTTTTTTCATGTCAGACTCCCATAAGTTGAATGGGAAAACTTATCCACCTTGGAAACAGAGGATGGAGAGGATTATTTCATACAACGACCTTTGGGAGATTGTCAATGGAGAAACACCAGAGCCAGAGCCAATGACCAACCGATTATAAGAACAAAAACGACCTGCTTCTCATAACTTTTGCACCCTAGGATTACATTCTTCAAAACATGACATGGATTGATTGTGTTGTTGAACACTGGTGTGAATTAAGAAGCTAATATGAAACACCAAATGAACTTACGGTTTTATGACAAATTTAAAGATTTCTGAAACAAATTCTGAAAGTGTCCAAAAAATGCAAGAACTTCGAAATGAATCATCGGTGCTTGGGACCACCATCAAAGACATGGCATTTGTAACCATTTTATTGAACAGTCTTCCATACATGTACCATAATTTTGTATCCTCATTACGCATTTCTTCTAGAATTGAAGTGCCATCATTTGCAGAAGTAATAGGATTGCTTATCTGAGAAGAAAAAACATTGAAGAAAGATGAAGGTCAAGGACCAAACAAAACGTTCGCAGGTAAAAACAATGGTTGTGGCAGAGGTTGAGGTAGAGTCAGGAACAATAACTAGCAATAAAATCAGAGAAGTAATTCACAAAATACCAAAGGTAATTATCAAACCAACAAGCCTAAATATTGTAATTATTGTGAAAAGAATAATCACATAGAAGAGGAATGCTTTCTAATGAAAAGGGATGAAACATAAAGGAATAAAGCTAGAGGCAGATGTAAAGGCAAAGGTGTTAGACATAGTGGCAATTTTGCAAGGAGTAATAATGAAGTTGAATGAGCCTAAAACAGACTATCATTTTATGCTCGCACAAAAAGAAGTAGATGCTTCTCAGTGTGTCAAAAGGGATGAAACAGAGAGAAATAAAGCTATAGGTGGATGGAAAGGCAAAGGTGGTAGACATGGGAGCAATTTTGCAGAGAGTAATGAAACTACAAAGTTGAATGAACACAAAACGGACAATCTTTTTATGTTCACACAAACAGAAGTAGAAGCTTCAGTGTCTTTGGTCACTGGTATCTTAATTGGGAGAAAAGTTTTTCAAAAGTTGATAAATGTGAAAATGAAGTTGTTAATAATTATATTAGACGATAACAGAATATGTCATGTACCAGGTAGAGGAGAAGTAACAATGAGAGTTTCAAAGGACAGTGATAAAAGCATTAAAAATATATCCTTTATGTCCTTGGTTTCAAAGAAAAAATTTCTTTCTATCAGCGAGATTGCAGATGAGAATTTTATTTTTATTTTCAAGAAACAATATTTGATCAGAGACAGGAATTATAATATTGTGGCCATAGGTGTACGCAATTGCCAGTAATGATATGTATTATGTAACGATATGTACAGATTTGAAAGAATTCCATGCAAGCAACAAGCATTCCAGTTTAGAGAACCAACTTTGGCATGAAAGGCCTGGTCATCTGAATTATTTCTACCTTGATTTGGTCAACAAGCATAACGTATTGAATGGCGTACCACAAATACAAAAGTAGAAAGGTGTCTGTGAGGCATGTTTGGCAAGAAAGCGATGCCGAATTAAATTTGAGTATGGCAAAACAAGGTCAAAACAGGGACTTTAATTAATCCATACTGATATTTTTGGTCCTATGTGAACCCAGTCCTTTAGGGGTGTGGAATATTTTGTTACTTTCATTGATGATTTTCCAAGAAAGATTTGGATTTATTTTCTGAAAAATAAATCACAAGTTTTGGAGACATTTAAAGATTTGAAAGCATTTATGAAAAATACGAGCGGTATAAGTATTAAGTTTTAACGAGTTGCAAAATGACCAAGGAGGTAAGTAGGAGTCAAATGAATTTCGTGATTTTTGCAATAAACAAGGCATTAGGAGACCAACAATAGTTTCTTGCACACCCCGACAGAATTGTAGCGGAGTGGAAGAATAGATCAATTATGGAGATGGCCCGATGAATCTTGAAACAACATAGGTAAAGAATTTCAGAGTTTTTCGTTGTTTGGCATGTGATCACATTCCAAATAAAACATAAGTCGGAAGAAAAGAGAAAAATGCATTCATTGGTTATAGGCTATACCATAGCATATAATTGAAAGCATTCGAGTTAGATGATCTTTGAATAAGAAAGTCATTGTTAGTAAGATGTAATTTTAATTAAAAACCTTCACCAGGGCAGACAACCGGTTGGCAATATGGAAGTTTGTAGGTGCAAGAAGAACAAGAAACCAAAACTCCTCCTTCATATAGAAGGAGACAGCAAGTAGAAGAAGACAAATAAAAATGCCATACTAATGCAGAAGAAGAGGTATCATTGGAGGAGGAAGAAGATCAACATTGCAAAGAAAAAGCAAAAATGGTTTTAATAAAAATAATCAAGATGCAAAACTAGATGAAATACAACATGGAGAAGACAATACAGAAACCAAACCACCTTATCAGGTAAATCTTGCATTGATGAGTGAAGAAGTTAATTCTCATGACCTTATTTCTTTTGAAGAGGCTCGTGAAAGGGAAAAATGGATAGAGATGCAATGAAAGCAGACTATGAGACTTTGATGAAAAACAAGACTTGGAAGTTTAGTAGAGTTGCCACTAGATAAAAAGTCAATAGGTTGCAAATGGGTGTATAGAACAAAGTTCAAAGCAGATGGTTCAGTTGATAAGTACAAAATCAAGCTTGTTGCAAAAGGATATGCACAACATGAGGGACGAGACTTGAAGCGACTTTGGGACTTTTGCTCCCACAACAAAGTTGATCACAATAAGATTGCTTTTAGCCATGGTAGCCCAGCGCCACAAACGGACACTAAAAGTGTGTTCTTGAATGGAGATATGGAAGAAGAAGTGTTTACAGAGCAGCAACAAGGATTTGTCATCAAGGTAAAGGAAAATTGGTATCCAGGTTTGTTAAAGCATTGTACGATTTGAAGCAAGCCCCTGAACATTGAATAAAAAGATCAACCAATATCTCAGATCCTGAAGATTTAAATAAATGATTAGATCCCAATCTTTATATTAAAGCAAAAGAAGGTGAAAGCATCGTTATGGTGGTTTATGTTGATGATCTAATAATCACATGTAACAGTACTAGATTGGTTGATGAAGAAAAAGGTACCCTTTTGTATAACTTTCTATATGATAGAATTAGAATTATTACATTATTTTTTAGGAATTGAAGTTTGGTAGCAAAAAGACAAGATATTTATATCACAAGCAAAATATGCAATAAAATTGCTTAAAAAGTTTAGGATGGAAGATTTCAGAAGACGACATATCAGAAGTTGTTAATGAAACAATGTATGACGAGTCACAACGTATCAGAGGTTGTTAATGAAACAATGTATCGCCAACTTGTAGATTGTTTGAATTATCTTGCAACAACCAAACCAGATATAACTTTGATGATTAGTTTGTAGTCAAGATTTTTGAATAGTTTCAGAATGGTGCATTGGAATGCAGCAAAGAGAATGCTGAGGTATACCAATTTCTCTATTTTTTTGCCCACAGGTGTGTGGTCTAGGGGCAAGCAGCGAGGTGATCAGGCTTAGGTTCAAAACCCCCAAGTGGATGTGGATGAGGCCAGGTGCAAGTCCTGGGTGACTTTGATGGCATAGATACACCACCCATAGCACCGCAGCTTAGTCAAAAAGACTCTATAAAACATATTCCTTAAAAAAATGGAAATTTCTGGTTGAGCTGTCTTTCAGATGTAGATTGGGCAGGATAACTTGATGGCAGAAAATCAACATCAGGTTATGCTTTTAACCTTGGAAGTAGTGTAATTTCTTGATTTGGTATAAAGCAAACTTCAGTTGCACTTTCTTTGATAGAGGCAGAATATAAAGTAGCGGTCGTAGCAACCTAGGAAGCAGTCTAGTTACGCAGCATATTGAGTGATTTGAAGCTACAGGAGATGCAGCCAACAGTTTTGTGGTGTCATAATCAAAATCCCAGTTACAGAATACATTTGTATCTTGCCTATAGATACGAAAAATACAGCCAGAATATGGATTGGACATATCATATGTTTTTTGCAAAAACCCTGAATAGTAACCAAAAAATTTAACGCAAAATGAAACTACTTTGCCTCCTGAAATCTTGATTTTCCGTCCCAATTTGAAATTCCATTGCCATTGGCCTGCAATTCCACGTCTCCTGCTCATTTCTTCTTCCTCCTGCAGCTCATAATCCTCAAATCACATTGATTACCTGCTACAATCACAATGCTTTCCTGCTACAGACGAGTCAACGAGTCCAGACAGGCTTCAAAACAGCTGCATAAGGGATTGGAATCGATTCTAAAAGTGCTTGGAATATGCACTTAACCGGCAAATATACAATCACACTGCCACAGACAAGTCTGGCCTTTCAGTTGTGTGCTGCCACAAATTCACATTACAGAGCATAGCTCATGCTCGGATAATAGCTATAAGTCGTATAAATCATAATGAGTTATTAACCAATACTAATGGTTATAAGTTATATAATAGCTAAAAAAATAACAATGCCGCCATATTATGACTTATATTTATATATTGTTAGAATTTATAACTGAATATTAATTTTGCCAATCTATAATTTTAAATTTTCCAAGATTTTCAAAAATGTTGCATGTTATTTGTATAGGAAATGAACATTTATAAAAAAATTGTGTTAGACATTATAATGTTTATTTAATAAAGTGTTTAATCCTAAAGCATTAGTATTAAGTTATAAAGTTAAAGTCAATAAAGCGTAATGTTAAGACATGATTATAATAAAATGATTATGTTGAGTCGCTCCGTGTAAGAACAAATAGTGTGTCTCCCCCTTGCAAATGTTTATGTATGACATGGATGAATAAATGCAATACACAATTGATTCTTCTGAATATCTACTGTATGCATGTTTACTATTAAAGCACCCTTTAACAGAAACCCTACATTTAGGGTACCTTTTGTATTAAAGAACCTTGTTATTTCATTTTTCATCCAGGATTCTATGTAAATGTCTCCTCCCTATCTTGATAACTGAGACCTATTTTTGTTATTGTTAGGACTTTAATCAAAGTATATTGCAGTGATAGTGTCCCTTTTCCGCTAAGGATGCTACAAGTGGTATTAGAGCCACAACTTTGTATAGAGTAGGCAAAAAACTTGTAAATTGCTCAGACCTCCAAATTAGGTGATTCAATGGTGGTTTGGAAGATACTTGAGATAAGCATTTGTAGGCAAATTTTCAGTCCAATTGGACCAGTGTTTGCAAAGATAGGAAGATTTGAAGTTGGGGCTCAAAAGCGCTAATTGTTAAACTTTTAACAGGTTATCATAGCTCTCATATTTAAAGGTGAAATTTGCATTTAATTATGGGGTTATCAGAGTTTTATGGAGATGGATATGATAAAGACCCCAAAGAATGGTTAATTAATTTTAAGAAGAATCAATTTTGTTCATTATTCATATTATATCTATCGCTGAAGGATGAAGCAAAGAAATGGTGGGGTAGTATGACRAATCAAAATTCATTTGGGAGGAGTCTGGAAAACAGAAAATACTTGGATAGATAGAAAAGGAAACCAAACTCATATGAGTAAACCCTTTTTGTTTCCATCCATAGAATCTCCCATGTTGCAGATACCAGGAARKATTCAAAAGGAGACCATTATTGTCCSCATAGACCCAAGCAGCAGATATAACTTTCTCAATGTTGATTTGCCAAAACATCTACAAATGCAAGCAAAAAACATAAAGGAAACACATGCATATGGTGAGAAGGCTAAAGTGTATGAATATTTAAAACTCATTATGGACAAATATGTTTTGCATTCTAATTTTATGATATCCCTATGGATGGTTTGGGCATTGTCCTTGGGGCCCTATGGTTGGAAACGTTGAGATCTTTTTCTTTTAATTTGCAAAAGAAACTTATGAAGTTGTGGTACAAGAAAAGAAGCTAACCTTAATAGGAATTGCAAATAAGAAAAATGATTATGCAAATGAAGAGAAGGAAGAGGGAAAGGTAAAGGACACTCTGTAATATTCCAGATATAAAAAGTATGCAGAACAGAAATAAAATGCTAGAAATGGCAGATGAATCAACAATATAACCATAATAACACCACAATAATACTAAAATGATAACAGAATAACACCAGAAAGAGCACTTCGATTACTTCACGAGCCTCTTCAAGGGGGCAACCTCCAGTCGAGCAGAGCTCTATTACAATAATATCCAAGCTAGGGTTCTCATACCCTCGACTCCTATTTATACTAAACATGTCTATCAATAGAACCATCTAGAGGAAGATCCTTCTAGAAGCGGAAGCTTCTATTAGGTCTTCTTACATTCGACTTATTCTACTTTATTGCAAGGCCTTATTAATACTGACCTTTATTACATCGGAATACATTGTTCTACCTATGTGATGGGTTAGGCCCCTAACACATTCTTAAAGATGAAGATAAGATAGGATATGATAAATTTATTTAAGTCCACGAGTCACCAAAGTAGGTCAATGGGACAAGAGAGAACAACAAATCACAATAGTACTACAGGAGTGCCAAGGCAACTCCTAAGTGCCAAAAGAAAAGAAAAACCAATAAAAATGAAAATAAAATAGTGAGTGAGTTGGGGTACCCTAACAAAGAGAAACATACTACATTGTACTTGAAGTAGAAGTAGATGTTGAGGTGAAACAGAGAACATCCATGTCATCATCAATAATTGTGAATGTACCATTGCAAACTCTGATAATGTCCTTTGGGGATTGCCCTAGAGTGATAGAGCCCAATTGGGAGATCCTAAGAGGAACCTAGGAACAACTAGTTGGAGCTTTCCTAACATCTGAGGCCAAAGAGAAAAATGTGGTGATGGGCAACTGATCACTCCATTTGGAATGGGAGACGTCCGCACACTAGAACAAACTAGAGCGTGTACATCTTTGTGTCCACGTGCAAGTGGGATGTCTCCCAAGAGAGTGGGAGGGTGTACACTATCCCACTAACCTAATGTCCTCTACATCTCTAGATGGGGTATATGAATGAAAGAAGTGATCAACCTGGTGGAACTAGGCCTAGATATGACCTATGAGGTCTATTAGTGATCGCTTCTTCAATATAGAAAGTCAAACGCCTCTGATCTAGATAATGAAAAAAGGTGGCAAGGGGCCATGCTAAATCTCAATATAAAATGGCATATTTCTCAAATCTCATAATATATGGGAGACCTAGAGATGAAATGCTCCTCTATCTTAGTCTCCTCCAAATGGCACAACTAACAAATCCTATATACCCTCATATTGTGGTGATCAATTTCAATACATCGTTGGTGGGAATAGCCCTGAATAAACTGAGCAAGATCCTAAAGGCTAAGACCATGTGACCAATGACGCCAAATATAGTCAGGATGGAAAATGAGGTTTGTCATTAGTGACATAAAGTGCTTAAAGTAGAAGACCATCTTATAGCCAAGAGGTTGTTGGGGGAGATGCGAGTAACCTAAATAAATTGACAACTAAAGTCTTCTCTAACCACCTTATTGATCTCCCCTTTTGGAGGGAGGAGATAGCAAGGGCATCCAAAAAATACATAAATGGGGGTAGGCACACGAAAGAGTTGTTGATGCATTGAAGAAGTTGGGACAGCTTAAAGAACCAGCATTTCATATGCCCTAGGAGGTCTATGGAGGCAATCCCCTCCTTAGAACAAAGGGCTAAGTAGGGATATCTCTCTTGTCTTGKCATTGAGTTCCCTAGGATGTGTATCATGTGGAGAAAGAAGGCAACCCTRAAAAATGCTCTTGGGCATAAAGGGCAGGCACCAAACTTGGCTTGGACAATGACCTAAGGAAGAGAAAAAGGGAGGCATAGTTGTAGGTGGGGAAAGCACAAACCCTCCACCTACTCAAGAACTTGAGGAGGGAACTAAGCAAGAACAAGTTGACGACAAGGTTGAAGACATACAAAATGAGCAGGAAGAAAAATTTACAAAGTTTGAACCATGTTGACATCTACGCAACTATGAAAGTCAATAATCAACACCCACATTTTTATGAGGAAATGTCAAAGTTATAGCTACACATGGAATCGAAGGAGAAATCATGTAACAAGATACTATTAGAGATCAATACCAAAAAGAATCATATATGGTTGGATTTTTGATCAAGATAATCACTAACAAAATGTAACACTATGAAGGTCATACTATTTGGCCTCATGTTATGATTTGAGGCTAAAGCATTTCATAGGGAGGTCATGTTGTGTTCCTGAACAAGGCAATTTCGCATGAAATAAAATCTATGTAATTGGTCTATTTTGCATATAAGCCCCTAATTATCTAATAAAGTTTAGTTGCTAGTCTTTTGCTATATGTAAATGGCCATTTGGAAGAATTAAGGCCTTACTGAATTAGGATAAGGTTTCCCCATGGTTTTGACCTGTAGTTTTGCTTAGTGATTTCCAACCACTTGTTTTGAGTCCATGGATTTGAATCAACCTAAGTTGCGAGGGTTTGCAAAGACAAGGTCATGTTTGGTGATTTCCAGCCACTTGTTTTGAATCAACCTAAGTTACTAGGGTTTGCAAAGACAACGACGTCATTTTTGAAATCAAGGTGCGAGCGGCATGGGGGGGATGTCAAGGTGCATCTCATATTTATATATGTCAAAATTTAAAACTTAAAAAAAAAGGAAAAACTGAAATTTATGTGAAATAGAAAAACTTGAAACATAAAATAGTATGAATCATCCACTAATATGATTGATATGAACCCCCTCACCACTCAATAATATGATTAAAATGTCCCCCCCCCCTCAACCCTTGGGCCCCTTTACCCTCTTAATGTATCTCCACAAGGGATTGAGAGCATTCTTTGAAGTTGCCATGATGTGGAAAGAAGAAGACTTAAAAAAATAAGAAATATAAAGTTGTAAATATGTTTTTTCCTCCTTGTCTTTGTTGTCACAGTAAAAAACTTGTGCCAAACTGAAGGTAGAGCACTTGGATGGAAGAGCTCTGATCTTTTGTAGCCATTTTTGGCCACCAGAAATAAATCAAATCATAGAACCTCAATATTATCTCCTTGACTGCTACTCACGAAAGCTAAGTGTATAAAGAACAGAAATCAAGACTTTAGGCAGAAATAATGTGCCCAACAGTGATGCCCTAAGGTTCTGCTAGACACCACATGAATTTAAAAAAAAATATATGTTTTCTTAAACATGGGGATTTTTTATTTTTATTTTTTGGGGGGGGGTATATACCTCAATTATGGGAGCCCCTTACTATGGGGGGGGTATATACCTCAATTATGGGAGCTCCACAGCACTAGGATGGCCAAGGGAGAGAATGTGGCCTCATATCTCACCCGGATCAGGCAAGTGAGGGATGAGTTGGCTGTTGTTGGTGAGATTGTTCCAGACTCAAAGTTGGTGTGCATAGTCCTGAAGGGCTTCACCAAAGTGTGGGATTCATAAGTGCATGGTGGGTAGAGAGAATTTTCCCTCTTGCGAGAGACTGTGGGATGATTTTACTCAAGAAGAGATCCGGGAGGGATCTCAGAGTAGAGATTAGGAGAAGGCAGAGGATGGTGTCGACGAGGAGAATGTTGCTCTTGTGGGAAAGAGCAAAGGTAAGAAGAAGGACATGAGCACATTGAGATGCTTTGCATGTCACAAGACTGGCCATTATGCAGGGCAGTGTCCGAACAAAAATAAAGCCAAGAAGGAAGCAAAGGTTGTTGCATCAACTGCAAAGATGAGCTTGTTGAGAAATTCGAGGAGTTTTCTCTGATGGCATGTCTTGCAAGCAGTGGTTGCCTAGTATGTGTGGACATTGATGCATGATTTGTGGACAGTGGGGCATCTTGACATATGACTGGGATGAGGTCAGTATTCCTAAGTTTTTCAGAAATCAATTCAGACTGCTATGTAGGGTGTGGGGCTAGCACCAAACATGTCCTAACAGTGAAAGGGGTTGAAAGTGTTAGATTCCAACTAGAATCAGGAGGATTTCTGGAGTTGGTCGAGGTATTATTTGTTCCATAGATGCCAGTAAACTTACTCTCAGTTTCAGCTTTGGATGTTGATGGACGTGGAGTTGTATTCTTTTGTGGACTGGTGTTTCTATATCCAAAGGGAGCTACTCTGGACACAACTGTATTGCTTGGTGTCCAATATGAGAGGTTGTATAGGTTGCTCGGACAGCCTATGGTTGGAACCAGTGGGTACTTGGATTTCGAGACAGTGTCATTACCAGAGACTAGGAGTTGTGAGGCTTCTTCCAATACAGTCAGAAGATCAAGCCGGTACGAGATGACACAGATGGATGTTCAGGAGAGTGAGTGATCCAGGTGGATATCAGTGGCCACCCACCTTTTCTATCTGGCTCAAAACAATTTTCTGGCAATTTACTATTTTTAGCAGTTTTTAACTTCCAAGGCCATTTTGAGGCCCTAAATGAAGGTTTTTCGGGATCGAGCTTCTCAATAAGTGTCGAAGGCTCTAATTGAGCCCCCAAAATGAATCTCCTCGGTAATACCTTTCCAACGAGCTATTGTGCGCCCCAAACGGAGATCGTATGCCAAAGTTACGCCCCCGAGAAGTTGATACACCAAACTACCCAAAACAGGGTCCACAAAACTGTTGGTTTTTCATCTTTCGGGGTTAGGGTTTTGGATTTTCTTTATGATAAAAAGGCCTTTGGAGCCTCATTGTAAAGTCATCTTCTTGCGAATGTGAGTAGCGGACACATCTCTTCTCAGAGATAAGCTGCTACCATTCTAGCGAGTCTTTCACTCTGTATTTTTACAGTCTTTGTACATTTTCACTCATTAATAGAAAATGTGTATTACTGTATCTTTGATACATTTCTGTTATATTATTGGATATCCGAGATATCTCTGTACATTTCTTTATAATATCTCCACTCTCATTTCATGCCGAAAATAATCCGAATCGGTGAGGAGACTTCTAGGAGCATGTCTCCAAATTAGAGATCAACGAAGGTAGCAGCAGAGGCTTCCAGTTCAAAGGGAGCAGCTACAACAACAAATGGGATGACGGGGTTGGAGATAGATTTTGGTGTAAGTACCAGAAGTACCTCCCTCGCTAAGAGGGAGTGTTAGTTTTTGTAGCTCGGAGGTACTTCTGCATTGGCGGTGCCCAACATGTGGAAGAGACCAAGCAAATGTCTCTCTCTAGTGACTTTATAAAGTGATTTTATAAAATTAGGGTCTTTTCTTATTTAATTAGTAAAAGTGACTTTATAAAGTTTGGGTCACTTGAGTGATTTAAATGAACTCAATGTGAGATTAAGTCACGTCCGTTGATCTTGAGATGGCAAGATTTAATCTTGGCCATTGAGATCTAAGGTTAGGGTAGTTATTCATTAATGAATTATAAAAGAAGCGTTTGAGAGAGATGGGGCATACATTCCAAGAAGCGAATTTTGGGAGAAGGGTTGAAAGGAAAGAAGAGGATAAGCAGTAAGGGCGTAAATCCCAAGAAGAAAAGGGGGCATGCATCCCAAGAAAGCTACAGCATTTAATAGACAGTCTGTACAACACATTTATGAGGGCCATACTGCAGATTTGATGGTTGTGCAGTAGTGTTTTAGTGCATAGAAATCGAGACAGTGAGTGGCAAGAGTTTCTAGAGGGTGCATTTATTATTGCAGGGTCATATTGTACATTATTACACTGTACAGCAATCTGGCATTGTTTTCAAGGCACAGTTTGGAGTGAGACAGGCCATACAAGAGACCGTACAACCATACTCTTTGTTGGCACAGAAATCGAGGTTCGAGACATAAATAGAGATAAGTACAGTGTTGTCATTAATGTTGGTTGTACTGTTGTAAACTCATAAATTTATTTCCTGTGAGCTCATTAATAAAATATCTCTCTTGGACTGGTTTTCCCCTTGTGGGTTTTCCAGGGGCTTTGCCCGAATATCTAGTGTCAAATATGGTGCTAGTTTGTTTGTTGTTCATTGTTATTTCCACTGCTAATTTTCAGTTTGCTTAGGAATGTTGTTAAGTTTACTACATTACTGTTGAAGTTATTGGAGGTTGAAATCTAAGTTTGACTAAGTGTGTGAAGTAAGTCACAGTAGATTTTATACAGTTGACCCAAGGAATGTGCCCCCTTCACTGCCCTCAGTCCATCGGGCTGCACCATTCCTTTATCAGGGCTATCAATGCAAGTGACCAAGAATTCTAAGATGTAGTTCTGGAACTCTAGCTGCCCAAAAATGGAGTCTTGCATTTTTAGCTTCTATTTTCTTCAAAATTGTCAAAAACTTGTGGGTATTCCGCCTACATAGTTTCTTCATGCCCCCATGTTGCATCTTCCAAACCATAGCAAGACCATTGAACCTTTACCAACCCTATGGCTTTGTTCCTGAGCACTTTGAATTTCCGGTCTAGGATGCGAACTAGTTCCACCTGGAAATCCCCTTCGTTTTCCACCTAGATCAGTCCAATCAATTATGTGGTTAGTGTCAGACACATATTTCTTTAATAATGATACTTGAAAAACATTATGCACTCTCAAGGATGCAAGCAATGCTAGCATGTATGCAACTGGCCCTATCTTCTCTAGTATTTCAGAAGGCCCACAATATCTTGCTACCAACTTTGGGCAGCAACCCAATTTTATCGAACTTCTTTTTGCTTTCACTTTTAGAAAAACATGTTTGCCCACTTTAAAATCTCTAAAAACTTTGTTCTTGTCTGCATAATTTTTCTGCCTCTTTAGATTATGCCTGATCCTTGTCATCTACTCTTCCATTTCCTTTAACAAATCTGGTCCGATGATATCTCTATCTGTTGGGTTATCTTAGCTCACTTGTGTGTTACACTTCCTACTATACAATGCTTCAAATGGGCTCATTTTTAAAGAGGCTTGATACCTATTATTGTAAGATGAGATAACATAAAATAATTTTATTAATGTCTGACTAATGACCACAAAAGTAGGTCAAAGGGATTGTTGAGTACAATGATGTCAATGCAATGTAGGAGTACCAAAAGGTCTCCTATAAAAGGCGAGATGCAGAAAGTAAAGCACAATAAGGTAAAWTCCATTAAGTGGATATAATCTTCCCACTTTGATGGTTGTTCCATCACATACATTTTGAGCATGTCTTTAATGATTTTTTTAGTCCTCTCTGTTTGCCCATCTGATTCTGGGTGATACGTTGTATTGAGATTTAGATTTGTCCCAAAGCCTTTGAATAACCCTTTCCAAAAATTTGATGTAAATTTTGGATCTCTGTCTGAAACAATTGCCATAGGCACCCCATGTAGTCTAGCAACTTCCTCCATCTAAATATCTACAATGTTTGTTGCCTTCTGTGTGGTCTTCACCGGAATAAAATGTGCAGCCTTTGTTAATTTGTCCACCACGACTCTGATGGAATCATGTTGTTTCACTATTCTAGGCAGCTTTGTAATAAAATCAACTATAACCACTTCCCATTTCCACTCAAGAATGGCCAATGGTTGTAGCATCCTCGCTAGATGTCTATGCTCTGTTTTCACCTTTTGGCATTCTAGACACCTAGCTATGTAATTAGCCACTTCTTTCTTCATTCCTAGCCAAAAGTATTGGCTTCTTACAGTTGCAATTGTTTTTTATATCATGGGTGCCTAGCATATGGCACAATGTGCATTTCCCTTGGCATTGTATTTTTCAACTCACTGGAATTTGGCATATATATTTTTCCTCTATACATGAGTATTTCATCCTCTTGCAACTCATAATAACAAATTTTCTGCTATAAATAGCTTTGTTGTAATGTTTCTTTTATTTTAACATATTGTTGATCTGAATTTGCAGCCTCTAAAATTTTGTCTTTTAAATCTGTGTTGAACATGTTGATCGCTGAAATATGTATTTCATGAGCTCTTCTGTTAAGTGCATCAGCCACTTGATTTTCCTTTCCTTTTATATGCTTAATTTCAAAGTCATATTCACTAAGAAATTCTAGCCATCTAGTTTGTCTGGCATTTAATGTTGGTTGTCCAAACAAATGTTTCAGACCGCAGCGGTCTATCCTTAGTTCAAATCTTCTCCACGTGAGGTAATGTCTCCACATTTTTAGTGCATATACAATTGTTGCCAATTCCAAGTCATGTGTAGCATAATTCTTTTCATGCTCTTTTAATTTTCTAGACTCATTGCACACCACATGATCCTTTTGAGTGAGGAATCCATCAAGCCCTTCCTTGCACACTACAAAATCTTCATCTAGATCTGCAATCTTTTAGATCGGTGCACTTGTCAAAATATCTTTCAACTGCTAAAAACTTTCTTCACATTTCAGAGTCCATTCAAATTTTACTCTCTTCTTTTGCAAAGAAGTGATTGGGCTTGCAGTCTTTGAAAAACCTTTTATGAATCTTCGGTAATAATCGACAAGACCCATAAATGATCAAACCTTTGTCACATTCTTTGGCACTGGCCATCCTCTAATGGCCTCTATCTTCTCGGGATCAACTACTATCCCATACACTGAAATAATATGCCCCAAGTAGTGAATCTTCTTTTGATAAAAGATGCACTTACTTAGCTTAGTATACAGCTTATGCTCTCTCAAAACTTGCAACACCATTCTTAAATGTTGCTCATGCTCTTTTTTTGTCCTTGAATAGATGAGTATATCATTCAGGAACACAATCACAAACTTATCTGGGTATTCCTTGAACACTCCATTCATCGGGCACATGAAAACAGTTGGGGCATTTGATATCCCAAATGGCACTACTATGAAATTTATAATGCCCATATATTGTTCTAAACATTGTCTTGTTGATATCCTCTTCCTTTATCCTCACTTAATGATACCAGATCTCAAGTCAATCTTGGAAAATATTCTTGCACCTTTCAGTTGGTCAAAAAGATCATCAATTGGCAAAGGATATGTGTTCTTTATTGTGACCTTATTCAGCTATCTAAAATCAATACACAACCTTAAGGTTCCATCTTTCTTCTTCACAAAAATAGTTGGGGCTCCCAAGGTGA
>JASDQU010713097.1:15926-27301 GCA_032191745.1 Picea mariana
GCCAATAAAATTTATGCTTTAAACTAAAATTGATTAGTCACGATTTTATTTTTAGGGTGCACAAACTAGCTTAAGATTTAGTGCCTTGGAATAGGATTTTGTGAGTAAACTTCTCCAAGCAAATTAAATCAACATATGTGTCTGAGACAGGGAGTTGAGAAGTCCATTGTATAATTGGTAAGATCAGGAGGCTCCGCTCACACCTGAGTTAATCATGAGGTCGCGCGAATTTAGTTGAAGGGATAACCCATGGATACTCACCTAGCGTAAGAGATATTTCTGTGGATTTATTCGTATTTGGGGATCTTGCTAGTGCCCATACCTCTGTCAGAGGAAGTGCTTTCAATGTTTTGGGATTTTCTACCCTTCCCATATGGTGATACAGACTTACGACTACTCGCCTGTGCATCGGTTATATAGTGGTTTATTAGTTTCTTGACTTAGGTATCTCATAGGTTACTTGCAAGGGTTATTCTGCTTGTACCCTGAGTCGGATAAGGGTCGGACATCACACAACCTTTATGGAGGATTACCTCTCCAGGGGGATCTGATCGACTAGTTGTTAATCCCATGAGGGACCTTATAACTGATTTTGTTACCTCCAAACTTTAGCGAGGAGTCTCAGGTCCCTCTTGGACGAGACATACCTTCTTTAGTGAGGGAGGCCACTCAGCCACTTTAACCCATTTTCATACCAAATAGTCTTCAGAACACTGGGAGTTCTTCGACTCTCAATCCCACTATAATTAATGGCACTCCTTCAACACTTGCAGCCACTACAGTTGCAGTGTCGGAGGCTTACACCAGTACTATGGCTCGGCCTGTAGTTAATGCTTCATCTCTTGCCTCGAACCCTTTTGTGGGTTTTGGCCACTCACCGAGTTACAATGTTTATACCATCCCCATGGCTTCTAGTCTATTTTATTATGGTATTCCTAACTTCACCTCACAGTTTTCAACTGCCATCCCAGCTGTTGGCCATAACACTAGCCTTGGACTTGGGGGCACTACACCTTCTTACACTCCTTCCCCATTTGGTGGTTCTCATATTCCCCAAGCGAATCCTAATGTAGGGAGTATCCCTATTATTAACCCCAGGTCTAATCTTTATACGGTTGGATGGAACAACCCAGCTGACAGACAAGTTCTGCCCTATATCCCTATCCCCTCGGTGTTGATTCTGACCAATAATTTTGGCATGACGAATCCACTTCAATCCTTTGGGTTCCCACCTAGAGGAGGTCATTCTTACACTTTGGGCACTCCCCAACCCGGATCTAATCTAGTTGGGGGTAGTTTTAACAACCCCCAGCTTGGATCTAATCCAAATAGGGGAAATTTTCATAACCCTTATCATAACATTTCTGTCGGAATGATGCCCAATCCATCTTTTACGAATCAGCCTGGAGGAGGGTCTTATAATTTCGGACAAGGTTTTGGTCCTCACCAAAATCCTGTATGGAACGCAGTTCCTAACGCACAATCTTTCGCAGGAGGATGGGGTCAGGTGTCGCAACCCCATATTCCCTTTTTGGCCACACTTAATCTGCTAGATTTGTCTAAAATAATGAATGACCCAGTGAGTCATGACCCCACATGGCCCCATGTCCCTACCAAGCTTCCATCAGACATTCCAAAGTTTGAAGGTAAGAATGGAGAAGACCCTGGTGATCATGTCACTACTTTTCATCTTTGGTGCTCATAGAATTATATGAACCATGATTCTATTAGGTTACGATTGTTTCAGCGCACTCTCATTGGAGTGGTGTCACAATGGTACATTGAGCTACCTAAGGGGACATATGGGTTTTTCCATCAGTTGGTGCTAGACTTTCTCAATCAATTTCAACTACCCATTTGTTATGATGTTGGCCTTGAACTTTTGTCAACTTTACGCCAAGGTTCTGACACTCACATCTCGAACCATATCTAGGAATGGCGTAGGCGAAGGCAGTTGGTTAAGACTCCTATACCCCCAGCCTTTCTTCTATAATGGTTCCTAAAGTCTTTACACGCTCCTATTTCAAAGGACTTTGCTACTTTCGAGGTCTTCAGTGAGGAAGAAGCTATCCTTAAAGCCCAGCAATTTGATTTGATATATGCTCGGTCTAGGATGTTATACCACCTTCTTCCAAATGCACCGCGGACAAATCACGATCCTATACAAACTCTCGGACCTGATGCCGATGGAATTGTAGTTTCTGTCAATGTAAAATCCACAGACTTGGCAACGAAGTCTGTCAGAGGGCCAGCCTCATCTAGATCCTCCAAACCCACCCTATCGGCGAATGTACATTCTGTGCAATCGTCGAAGAACCCAAATGGTGACTAGAAACCAAATGGGAATAAAAATAAAGGTCGAAATAATTGTAAGGGTGGGAAGAATAATAATAATAAACCCAAGGACAAATATAATAATGGGAAACAGAATGATAATGTTGGAGAGGGCAGGAAAGAGAAGCGTAAGGTGAAGTTTCCTTGTAAACTTTGTACCAATGACCACCTTACCCACTTGTGCCCCAAACTTGCGGAGGCTGCAAGGCTTTTAAATATACCACCCGATGTGCTGATGAATCCATTCCCACACAACCAGCACTTAGCCTCAAGTTCTTCAAGCATCGAAAATGCGCCTGGTGGAAGTCAAAACCCATCATCGCAAGATGGAGATCGTGTTTGCATCAATATGGTCGATGCAAAAATTGATATAGCCACCCACTCTCGATATTATAGCTCTTAAAAAGATAGTACCAATCTAGAAGCTCCTCCTCTACCCCCAGAGATGAACTTATAGATCGAGAAACCAGAGCCATTGCTTCGTATTCCGAAAGGAGTACTCAAGCGCTCTACCCACAACCCTAATGCTAGAGCCGCCCAAAACTACTCTATTGTTGAATATCTGGGCCAAACCCCTTATGTGATGTCAGCTTTCGAGGTACTCCAAACGTGTCCATCACAGAGGAATGGCTTACTCTCTGCCTTAGAAGCTCTAGAACCTAGTGGCTCGAAAGTCATCAAGTTTGATGTCACGGACGTGAAGCCTCACTTACCCTACCATGTGGATTTTCAAATCCACGTGGATTATTCCAAGTATACTATCAAACGAGCGATCGTTGATGAAGGTGTTGCCACTTGCATGATGTCCCTGGTCTGTTGGAAAGCTATTAGTTCTCCAACCCTTTCCAAGACATCGAACATGTTGATTGCATTTGATGGTCATTCCTTCCGCCCTCATGGTATTCTCCCCACCTTTTCGGTCTAGTTAGGTGGGAATATGGTAGAGGTGGAAGTAGAGGTAGTTGATGCACCTCTCGATTATAACTTGTTACTAGATCACAATTGGACCTATGCTATGGTCATTGTCGTATCGTTCGTTTTCTGTGTGCTTTGTTTTCCTCATCAGGGGGATATCGTGACAATCGACCAGTTATCCTTTGCGTACTCTATTCCTAATGCATTTGTTGGACCGTCAATCCCTATGATCAACAATTCTCATCCAGAAACTAAGAATATCAGCGTCGAAATGTATTCTTCCCTCATGGGTACTTTCGACTTCTCAGCACCAATGCACCACGTTTATGCCATGTCTAGTAGGCCTGCTTCAACAGAGAGGTCCATTCCTTTCCGGACTTCCTATTTTAGTGATCCTTGGACCCTACCTTCTCCAACTTCATCAATTGAAGGTCAGTCGCATGCTAGCATCACTATGCCACTATTGGCAGTGAAGATTCTGTATCAAGTTATCCTTGACTCTTCCGCCGATCCCGATCATGTTACCTCGCAGATGGACGAGGAGGATCCCATTCTTAGGCCCGTATGGGCCACTTCATTATCTTGTTCACATGATTTCTTAGATGAGACTTTTCCTTCGAACGAAGCCATGAATGTTTCCGAGAGACCTTGGGACAATATGCATCATCGATCTTATTTTCTCCCAAATCTTGAAAGAATTGAGCAAGATGATTTTCGATCTACCTTGAGTGAGATAGTCGGTCAAGCCATATTTCCACTTGATACGCATGGTATTTATGTCGAATGAAATATGGCAAGTATTTCTCCTACCGTCTCGAACGACATCTCTCGTACCCCTGAAAAAATTGAGAACATAAATATAGGTGTGGATTGTTCGCCAGAAGAGATTCTGATCTACACCAACCTCTTGAAAGAATTTTGAGATGTATTCGCTTGGTCATATGAAGAGATTCCAGGGATCGACCCTCATATTGTCGAACATGAAATTAGAACTTATCCAGATGCTAAACCTATTCGACAACGTCTTAGAGTTGTTAATCCTAGGAAGGCCCCCGCTATTAAGGTAGAGGTGGAGAAGCTACTTATTGTTGGCTTCATCTACCTGGTTCCCTTGACCGAATGGGTGTCCAACCCCATTCCTATAAATAAAAATCAAGGAACCATCTGTCTGTGTATGGACTTTTGCGACCTAAACAAAGCTTGTCCTAAAGATAACTTCCCCACGCCTTTCATTGATCAAATTCTTGATGAGTGTGCGGGAAGCGAAATATTTTCCTTTATGGACGTATTTTTAGGATATAACCAAATCTAGATCAAACCTAAGCACCAACACAAGACAGCATTTATATGTCCTTGGGGTACTTTTGCATACCGGAAAATGCCTTTCGGCCTGAAAAATGCTGGAGAAACCTTCCAACGCGCCATGAATTTCACTTTTCATGATCTTAAGCATATAGTTGAAGCTTACCTCGATGATGTTGCTGCTCACTCTCGTAAGAGAGTGGATCATGTCACACACCTTGGGCTGGTTTTTGAAAGATGTCGTTACTATAGAATCCGGTTAAACCCTCACAAATGCATATTTTGCGTTAGGTCTGGTCATCTCTTAGGATTTTAATTTTTCGAGACTGGGATCATGGTAGATCCTCTTAAGGTTGAGGCAATACTTCAATTTCCTCCCCCACACACAATTAGACAACTTCAAGGTTTACAGGGGAAAGCTAACTTTCTGTGTCAGTTTATAGTGAATTACGCCAATATCACTAAGGGTTTCATGCGCCTAATGAAGAAAGACACCCCATTTATCTGGGATGAATGAGCCCAGAAGTCTTTCAACGCCTTAAAGAAAGCCTTAGTATCGGATCCTCTGCTGAAATATCCTAATTACAGTAGAGATTACTTGTTATATATTGTCGTGTCCGAAGAGAATATTCTTATGGTTCTATTTCAGGAGGATGATGAGCTCCATGAGCATGTCATCTACTATCTCAGCCAAAATTTAGTCGTTCATGAGCTTAATTACTCTCACGTCAAAAATCTAGCTTTGGTTGTCGTTCATGTAGTCCAACGTTTATGACACTATATATTGCTTTGCAAAACTACTATAGTCGTTGATGTTAATCCATTTCAATACGTCCTCACTAGGCATATCATAGGTGGTAAATATAATAAATGGATTGTCATCTTACAAGAATTTCATCTCGACTTTGCTTCAGCCAAGTCCAAGAAGTCACTAGTTTCTGCAGAGTTAATATCTGATTTCCCACGATTAGACGAGGATGTTATCCATGTCGATCCATTTGCAGACAAACACATTTTCTTTTTCTCATCGTCTGACCCCTGGTATGGAGACATTGTTTTATATCTTCAAACCTTGAAGTTCGCTCAGCATCTCTCGTGAGATTATCAACGGTGAGTTAGATACTAAGCCAAAAAGTATACCATCGTCGGTGATACTTTGTATCGTCGAGTAATAGATAGTATCTTACGTTGTTTCTTAACTCACAAGGAAGTCGAGTTAGTCCTAAATGATTGTCACAAAGGGGCTTGTGGTGGTCACCTATTCAGGCTTGCGACAGCCCAAAAAATCCTACGATTCGGTTACTTCTGGCCCACCATCTTTAAAGATTGCATTGAAGTGATTAAGAAGTGTCACCCCTGCTAGGTGTTCACTCGAAAAATGCGCTCACACCCAGCCCTTCTTCACCCAGTCATTATCGTTGGTCCCTTCACCAAGTGGGGGGTATATTTCGTCAATTTCAACCCAACTTCGACTGGGGGGAATCAACATATCATCGTGGTTGTCGACTATTTTACCAAGTGGGTCGAATCCATGCCTACTATAAAATCTTATGGGAAGACTGCAGCCTTCTTCGTGTTCAACCAAATTATCGCCCGATTCGGTATCACGAGTGAGATTGTCACTGATCATGGCAATCACTTTCAGAATGAAATGATGGTAGAACTAGTGTCCAAGCTGGGGTTTAAACATGGTCACTCATCTCCTTATTACCCCCAGGCAAATGGGAAAGTAGAGGCCATCAACAAGTCTTTCAGATGTCGTTACTATAGAATCTGGCTAAACCCTCACAAATGCATATTTTGCGTTAGGTCTGGTCATCTCTTAGGATTTTTAGTTTTCGAGACTGGGATCATGGTAGATCCTCTTAAGGTTGAGGCAATACTTCAATTGCCTCCCCTGCGCAGAATTAGACAACTTCAAGGTTTACACAGGAAAGCTAACTTTATGCGTCGATTTATAGTGAATTATGCCAATATCACTAAGGGTTTCATGCACCTAATGAAGAAAGACACCCCATTTATCTGGGATGAGTGAGCCCAGAAGTCTTTCGACGCCTTAAAGAAAGCCTTGGTATCGGCTCCTCTATTGAAATCTCCTAATTACAGTAGATATTACTTGTTATATATTACCACGTCCGAAGAGACGATTGGTATGGTTCTAGTTTAGGAGGATGATGAGCTCCATGAGCATGTCATCTACTATCTCAGTTGAAATTTAGCCGGTCCTGAGCTTAATTACTCTCACGTCAAAAATCTAGCTTTGGTTGTCGTTCACGTAGTCCAACGTTTACGACACTATATATTGCTTTGCAAAACTACTGTAGTTACTGATGTTAATCCATTTCAATATGTCATCACTAGGTGTATCATAGGCGGTAAATATAATAAATGGATTGTCATCTTACAAGAATTTGATCTCGACTTTGCTTCAGCCAAGTCCAAGAAGTCACTAGTTTTTGCAGAGTTAATATCCGATTTCCCATGATTAGACGAGGATGTTATCCATGTCGATTCATTTGCAAATGAACACATTTTCCTTGTCTCGTCGTTTGCCCCTAGCATGGATACATTTTTTTATATCTTCAAACCTTGAAGTTCACTCAGCATCTCTCGCGATATGATCAACAGCGAGTTAGATACCAAGCCACAAAGTATACCATTGTCGGCGATACTTTGTGTTGTCGAGGAATAGATAGTATCTAACGTCGTTGCTTAACTAACGAGGAAGTCGAGTTAGTCCTAAATGACTTTCACAAAGGGGCTTGTGGTAGTCACCTATCCGGGCTTGCGACAACCCAAAAACTCCTACGAGTCGGTTACTTCTGGCCCACCATCTTTAAAGATTGCATTGAAGTGATTAAGAAGTGTCACCCCTGCCAGGTGTTCACTCAGAAAATGTGCTCGCACCCAGCCCCTCTTCACCCAGTCATTATCGTCGATCCCTTCACCAAGTGGGGGGTAGATTTCATCGATTGCAACCCAACTTTAGCTGGGGGGCATCAACACATCATCGTGGATGTCGACTATTTTACCAAGTGGGCCAAAGCCATGCCTACTGTAAAATCCGATGGAAAGATTGCATCCTTCTTCATGTTCAACCAAATTATCGCCCGGTTTGGTATCCCGAATGAGATTGTCACTGATCATGGAAGTCACTTTCAAAATGAAATGATGGTAGAAATAGCATCAAAGTTGTTTAAACATGGTCACTCATCTCCTTATTACCCCCAAGTAAATGGGAAAGTATAGGCCGTCAACAAGTCTCTCAAGACCATATTGCAAAAATTTGTCAATCAGAGTAATTCCAATTGGCACATCATGTTGTATCCCGCGCTTTGGGCATACCGAACCTCGATTAAGACTACCATCAGTTTTTCCCCTTTTCAGTTAGTGTACGGTGTGGAGTCGATACTTCCCGTTGAATGCAAAATCCCTTCTCTCAAATTGGAAGTCGAGCTCCTACCTGACACTTCAGATTTAGAGTGACGCCTGGTGCACCTAGAGAGTCTTGACGAGAAGCATCGAGACACCTTTACGGCTATCAAGGCAAACAAAAAATGTGTCAAGGTTTAGTATGACAAGTCTGTCTATCCCCGGTTGTATACCAAGGGTGACTTGGTCCTTTTGTATGACCAAGACAAAGAACCGCTAGGGGCAGGCAAGTTTAAACCCATATGGCATGGTCCTTATATCATGCGACATGTTCTAGAAAAAGGAGCCTACTAATTGGAATATTATGAAGGGAAGAAATTGGCCAAGCCTAGAAATGGGATCTACTTGAAAATGTATTATGCTTGAGCCCTGGGCTTGAGCGAAACCCTTGTGTATACTAATGTAAATTTAGTGAATATACATCTTTTTCTTTTTTGTCTTTGGCTTGCTTATCGATTTTTCCCTTTTGGTTGGCAGATGTCAACGGAGTCTTCAGTTTACCTAGGATTCATCGATGAATCCAGTCATCATACACGGAACTTGGCTTCCTCCGCTTGGGTGATTTACTCACCCGAGGGTCTACTAGTGTCTTTAGGTGGTGTATGCCTAGGGCCATCCATGAACAATGTGGCTGAATATAGCATCGTCATAGAACTTTTGCGCGATGCTATATCACATGGTATTCACTCTCTAGAGGTTCGCCTGGATTCTCAGTTAGTCGTATGTCAGTTGAATGGTCGTTACCGTGTGCGTGATCCGACATTACTCTGTCGATTCCTACAGGTACATATTTTAGAACGACAATTTGATTTTATTACATACCTTCACATTCCTAGAAGTTCTAATCATGTATCCGATGCCTACGCTAATTATGTTTTAGATTGGCATTTGTCACATTAATAAATCAAAGAAGACCATTAAATCAATGTACACATTGTAAGATATGAGTAAAGTCGAAGATCCCTCTTTATATATTTCCAAAAACTATGGTGTTTATATTACAAAATTGGGGCTAAAACCCTCAAAATACATATACAGCTGATATACATGTCCCATGACATCTACGCATGTGGCACCAGATGTGTATCATGATAGCAAACCACGGCATTTGCGAGACACCGGAAGAGTCGTACCCATGCTCTCGGTACACCAAAAACCTACCGCTACATGGCTTCAGGTAGATCCTCCACCTGAACCATAGGAATCCTTTGTCTCAGACGAGACAGGTTACTCTGCACGTTCTATAGGACTCTCTCTGCTTCTCCTCCCACTGCCTCATCTCCCTGATGCATCCACCTATGTCAAAGGAATCCCTCTGGATGTTGCGGACCCACATCTGCAATCACACAAGTATCAAATTAATAACACCATCCAAAAATATTTTTTGTTCTCTTCAATACAAAAATACAAAAAAAATGAAATATATAAAAATGTTTTACCTATTGCATCATAGGCAGCTCCTGGTGGAAGCGGCATATCAGGATCTCCTCTGAAATTGATTGCTGCATAGGGATAGTCATCTAGAGCTATGATTTGTCCCTGCCACCAGAAGAAAAAATCATCATTGTAGGGTGTCACCACCCTACCTCTCCCTTATCATTTCATGACCTCGATCCATCGTGCCATAGCCAGATCACGTGGTCCTCTAGGAATGATCTCCACTCTAGTTCCCAAACCTGGGACTCACTCGAAAAATAAGCTGTAAAGGATAGAGGCAAACACAAAGTTTCATTTCCCCCCCTGCTTGCACTCTATCAACTGACATTTTATGTTGGTCAGCAGTGAGGTACATCAGTCATAGACGGTGCGTCTCACACACTCCAATGTGTAAAACATAATTCGTCTCGATGCTTGATGCAACGAGGTCGATCCTATGATCCTGGTAAGCATGAGCACAATAATCTTTAGGCTGAGGTTACCTATAGCCCAAATAGGGATTTGAATTCCTACCATGGGAGTCCCTGCAACACAGTGGGCCTCAATGTATTCTTCAACCTTTATTCCACTCCCTGTCCTGCGTGACTTGAGGTCCGCAACCTCTTCTCGGCGTGAAATTCCAGTCAAGAAGTAGATGTCCTCTACTTCGATCCTTAATGGTTGTCCATCAAGGATAAATCTCTCGCTATCGGGATCCCAATATCCCACCAGCATTTCCAACAACCTTACTTGGGCACTCATTCCTTTGAGAGCCCAAAACTTTTATAAACCACATCTTTTTAAAGCCGCTTGAGCCACCGGATCTCGATCCATTGCTGCATCTACTTCCTCATGCTCTTGCTCTCTCCATTCCAACACCATCCTGCAAAAAACCAAATCATTTTTGAGTTAGAAACATCTGTTTTTTCCATTTGCGCATGTATACACGGTTTATTTACAAACAGTCACAGGTAGGTCCTAATATACGCCCCTTGTAGTTCACATAGGGGTGTATAACTAGTCGTATACGCGACCTATTCAGAGAAACCTGCGTATATCGAAAAACCCAATTTGTGCCCTTAAAAAATAACAAAATAGAACCTAACTCAAAATTGTAAGCCACTGAATTTGAAGAGGATGGGATGAAGAGTTACCTGGTCCAGACAGTGCATGATTCTATTGCCTATTTCTCCTGCAATCGTCGTTTGAATTCTAGAGGTGTTTTAGTCCAAATTGCACTATTTGGGTAAAAATGAAAATGATACAGTAAATTTTGATTTTATTACTATTTATAAGCCATTTTTTACCCACTTGGTATAGTTTTATGCTATTACTTTGTCTAATGGATTAAATGAAGAATGGTTTTAAGTTGGTTTTTGTAGATTCGACTTAATTTTCTTGCACATTTTGACGTCACAGTTGGTCGTTCGTCTCCTCGGGCAGGTATATTCATAACCTAGTATATAATATAGGTATCTACTCCATTGTGCATTTTTTTGCATCATCCTTCGACTACCGCTTTTTACGCCTTAGGTACGAACCCATTTATTGCGACGCATAAACCTCCATCTACTATTAATAGCATTGTTAATAAATGGTAGAGACTTACCAAACATGGGTACCCTAGTTAGAACCTCTTTGTCATTTGGTGCCCATGCCGAGTTTTTCCCTTAGGACCGGGAGTCCATTATAATTCAATATGTGACTCTATAATGAGCCTCATTTCTCATTCATGCACACGTGGCCTTATTACCCGCAGATTCCCAATAATGAGTCTTAGTTAAGCTCTTTTCTGACTCGTCCAAAAACTGAAAATATCGTCGAGTGATTTGTCCCTTTCACACTCGTTAAAATTGGATTTGAAAGATCATGAGTCCTAGTTAAGCTCTTTTCCAACTCGCTATCAAAAATAGAAAATATTATCGATTGAACTTGTCTTTTTCACACTCATAAATTGGATTTGAAAAGACGTCTAT
>JASDQU010713099.1:0-15229 GCA_032191745.1 Picea mariana
TCTCTTTCTCCTTGTTGTTATTCTCAGTCTTACTCTCTCTCTGCCCCTCTTTCTCTCTCTCTCTATCCACCCTATTTGTCTCCCTCTATATCCCCCCCTTCCTCTCACTCTCTCTCTAAACCCCCTTCTATTTCTCTCTCTATCCCCTCCTTCTTCTCATTGTCCCTCTCTCTACCTGATCCAGAATCTTTTCATCGAGTGACTTATAAAGAATTGCATTAAATGAACATAAATTAAAGTGCACCATTAAAGAAGGAAAAGCTCAAAAATAAAGAGACATGAACATCAAATATGAACACAAAAACTTGATAACGGAGTTCGTCCTTGGTAGACTATGTCTTCGAGTCCTGCTCTCAAATGGGTACGCTTTTTTATTAACTCAGCAAAAGAATTTGGTAAAATACATAAGTATACCTCATTCTGAAATCAAGTTGCAAAAATAATGCTCAGATCAGAAAAAAGACAACACTACTAAATTCCTGGCGTCGAATTACCCAAAAATGATTGTCTCCACACCTCGATCCGACTCTAGGACTCCCAGGCCCAAGAAGAAATTCGTCTTGGTTTTCGTGCCCCTACAACCTGCAATTAATGCATTTTATTGCCTCGAAATGCATTCCTTGGCCGTACCACATGCGCACCTCTCCCTAGAGCTCCGTGCAGATGCTCTTTTTAAAAAAATTTCCCAGGCTTTATTTACAACATAGGCTGTTGGACTATTGGTTTGGGCGTGAATGTTAAGGCGTAGTAGAGGGAGGAGGTCTCGGGGTCAAACCCGCGGGCCTCCCCCTTTTGGATTTGTTTGTTGTAACTATATATATATATATATATACCAAAGGTTGTTCTTCCAACTTTGTCGATGACCTTATCCACGATTCTAATGATTAGTATATAGCCAGATTTGGTGGACCCGCCAAACCATGTTTTTTTTCCAAAGTTTGGATATGGGCTGTCACTGGGCATTTTCCCACTTCCACATGGCAGCCCTTGATTGGGCCACGTGGTAGCCTCCCATTCAACCACGTCATCCACTGCTCTGTCAGCCTGCCATGTTAGCGCCACATCATCGTATGAACGCCACATCACTGCTAAATCACCATGCCACATCACTATATGAACCATATGGATTGCCACGTGGAAAAATCCTATTGGTCTATGGATTGGTCCAGAAGTGCCAAATATGGGTGACATGTGGTAGCCTTTGGTGCTGCCATGTCACCATGTTGACGTCAACACGACACATGTCACCTTCTGCTCCTACCATGTGTACTGTATAGATGTTGATGTCAGTAGTACAGATTCTTACTCATCCCCATGTCGGCTTGTCTAGGTTGACCAAACTTTGACCGCGAATATCTTACGATCCGTAACTTCATTTGACGATCCATTTGCGTAGTTAGAAAGCTTGCAAAGCACTCTTCGTGATAATGTTATTTTCACTCAATTTTGAGAACTTTGAATTTTTTCCCTTTCTCTGTCTGTTGAGGCCATTCTGAGCGTCCTAAGTTGCCTCTGTGAGTTCTGAGTTGTTCTTAGCCTTCTATGGATCCTTTTTGGATCACGCCTTCCCACTGAGAGATTTTTGGACCACCAAAATCTTTCATCAATCAAAATATAAATGAGGGAAGAGTCCCCTCACTTTGTCCTTCTCAATCCACTTTGCCTTGCTTGGATGTGTGCCTTTTAAGTCTACTTGAAGATAATCAACATCACCCCTGCATGAAGTCCTCATCCTTCTGTCCAGGATGATATCTTCCTTTAAATCATCCAAGTACTCAGGAGAAAACTCATCAACGGAAGGTATTGAAACTTCCTCATCTTGATCCATGATCATGGGAGGCTAAAAAAGATTCAAGTTCTCTACATTCACAACTGAGTAAATCTACATATAAGGTGGAAGATCTAGACAAAAATCATTGGTACCACTTTTCTCCAAAATAGTGAAGGGTCCTTACCGAATGGGCTTGAGTTTCTTGCATTCACCCTTCAATATCTCCTTGCTGATGTGAATCCATACCCGATCTCCAACTTGGAACTGATGATCAACCCTGTGCTTGTCATGTTGAGCTTTATATTGTTCTTGACTTTTCTCCAATTGTTCCCTGATTGCCTGGTGCACCTATTAAATCATTTGGATGAAATTGCGGGCTTTGTCCTCTATTCTTTATTCATTTGTATTGGCATCTCTCCCATACATTAAGTTCAAAGGAACCTTAGGTAGGTACCCAAAACATGTCTCAAAAGGAAAACACTAAGTGGAGGAATGTAAGGCTCGGTTGTAAGCATGTTGTACATATGGCATTTTTTCATAACATATCTTGGGATGCTTGTTGCAGTAGCCTCAAAGAAAAATTACCACTGTTCAGTTTACCACCTTTGTCTGTCCATCGATCTGTGGATGGAAAGCAATGCTCCTCTTCAATTTGGTGTCCATCATTCTCCACAAGATTTACCAAAAATCCCCAAGGAATTGAGTTTCTCGATCCGAGATAATGGATGTGGATAACCCAAAGTGAACCGAAACATACTGAAAGAAGAGATTAACAGTCTGCTCATCATTGATATTCTTTTCACATGGCATAAAGATACACATCTTGCTGAACCTGTCCACTACAACATAGAAATAGTCATGGCCCCCTTTTGACATCAGTAAACCCCCTACAAAATCCATCGAGATACTTTCCCATGGATGGGATGGAACAGGAAGTGGTGAGTATAGCCCCAGTTTTCTATTAGTGGGCTTACAAGTAGAACACATCACACACCCCTTTACATAATTAGTTACAATTTCTTTCATTTGAGGCCAGTAACAAAACCTCTGCAAATGAGCCATAGTTTTTCCTACCCCAAAATTCTCAAACACAAGAGAAGTGTGGGATTCTCGTATTACATGGACTTGTTCACTTGTAAGAATACATATCTTTCCAAAATGGTAGAGTAGTTTTCCCTGTAGACAATAATTCTCTACCTATGCACCATGGGTTAGCTTCTCATATACTTCTTTAAAATCTTCATCAATGGCATATTTTTCTACATAGCTATCATGAGATAAATAAGTATTCTTCAAAATAATAAAAGCAACAATAGGAGGTCTAGAAACCATATCATATACCTTGTTACTCGTACCATTTTTGTACTTGATTACCAAATGAAATTGTTGTATAAAACCCATCCATCTATAGTGTCGAGATTGTTGCAGTTTGGTTTGTGCTAGGAGATATTGTAAGGGTTGGTGATCTATATGTATGATTGTTTCCTTCCCTAACAAGTAGTGCTTACATTTCTTTACGCTTTGAACTAATGCATACAACTCATTATCATATGTAGGATAGTTAACAACATATTGGTTAAAAGTTTCAGAGTGGTAACAGATAGGCGTATCCACTGGCATCTGTCTCGATCTCAAAAGGATGTTGAAGATTTGGCAGTGCTAATACTGGTGTGGTACTGATCTTCTCCTTCAAAGTGTCGAAATATTTTTGTTGCTTTCATTCCCACTGAAAAGTGTTCTTCACACTGGTTAAGGCATGCAAATGAGCTGCTATAAGGGAGAAGTTTGAAATGAACCTCCTCCAATACTGGACTGCACCTAAGAAGCTCCAGATCTCGGTTACACTTTTTGGCTCAGGCCAATTTACAATTACATTTTGGAATGATCAAATGTTAATTGTCCTCCTCCTACAATATGACCTAAGCATAAAAGTGCATTCTTGCCAAATTCACATTTAGACAATTTTACATGCAACTTTTCCCTTTGCAAAGTATCCAATACTTTCTTTACATGCCTCACATGTTCATCCCAAGTCCAGCTAAAAATAAGAATTTCGTCTAAATATACAATCACAAAGTCATCTAGGAAAGGCCTGAATACATCATTCATCACACGCATGAAAGTTGTCGGAGCATTACAAAGCCCAAACGACATAACTAACCACTCAAACAATCCCTGTTTGGTTTTAAAGGCAATTTTCCATGCATCATGTTCTGCAACCTTGATTTGATGGTATTCACTGCATAAATCCAACTTGTTAGGAAAACAAGACTGTGGAGAAATAAAATAAAACAAATGCGGAAACAAAACACAAAATATGCATAATACAATAGAGACACAAATTTAAGTGGTTCACCTAGTGTGGGCTACGTCCACCAGAGAAATTGCCAGGTCCTTCCTTTATTATTATCCAACAAATGAAGGGATACAACCTACAACAAACCCCCTGTAACTTCCTCTTCTTTCTCTCACAGTCTCTTATCTCAGAATACAATATTCGCCATAATGCATAGCCGCAATACATTTCCCTCATAACAGAGGGTTGCCTTCTAGGGAAAAAACCCTAACATTATTTCTACCGTTAGATCTGTGACCTTATAATGAACGGTCCAAATTTACAATGAAATTACAATATACATTTACAAGGCAATTTTTCCTTAGAGGGCTTTGCCCCCAAACCCTCATCGGAGGATGTTGCCCTCGAACTCCCACGGGGGCCTGCTTTCCCTCAGACCCCCTAGCTGGGGGGATAGCCCCCCCGAACCCCGCAGAGGGGGTAACCCCCCTCTGCACTCCCCCGCGTGGAAGAGTGTACATACTTCTGGGGTGTAAATACTTCATGGGGTATAAAAACGACTGAAAACAAAAGACCTCTAAATTAGGAAGATAATCAGGCTCCACAACCAACACAACTTAGTGGAATAAAAAAAATTCTTTAACCAATCAATTAAATCATCTATATGGGGAAGAGGGTATCTATTTTTCAATGTGATTTTATTTAAGGCACAGCAATCGACACACATTCTCCATGTGCCATATTTCTTTGGCACCATCACGATCGAAGAACCATAAGGGGATGAACTGGGCCTGATGACCCCTTGATCCAATAAGCCTTGTACCTGCTTCTTGATCTCTGTCATATCCACAACTGACATCCTGTACATGCCCACATTAGGAAGAGGAGAATCCTCCTAATGATGTGTCTCATGTTGGATTTCCCTCTTAGGAGGTAATCCATCTAGTTCCTGAAAAATATCATCATACTTAGAAACAATATCAACTAATTCCTTCTTATGGGAAGGATCACATCGTTGGAAAGCATCGGATATCTTGACATATTTCTCTCTTACGACCATGAGTACATATCTCTTATTATTGTTTATGAGTATTTTCATTTTCCCTGCACTAACAAGTGTTGTATTTACCCTCATGCGGTGAGCTCTAAGAATATATTCCACTCCCTCCATAGTAAGGTGGTATTTGTTCTCATGATGAAAGAAGAATGCTTTTCTATCATAAATATAAGGACTTCCCAACACTATGCCACATATATCAAGTGGTACAACATCCAAATCCACTTCATCAATCAACTTTGAAGTTGTTGATTGGAAAAAAAAAAGATTATATAATAATAATAATAATAATTTATTTTCAAAGTTATTTTCAAGTAAAGACATTAAATTGGTGTGTAAGATTTCTTGTTTATAATTTGAATGAAAAAATTTATAGAAACATACATATCCTTCCCCTTTAAATTTGAACTCATAACTTCTAAGAAAAAAAAAATATATTCACTATATCAACATTAAATATCAAAACAACTATTTAACCAAAAATTTTAACCATTTTTTACAACATAACATAATATGCCACTTACCTTATAACACTAAGGTATACTTTTTATTGAATTCACAAGCAATACTTCCGAGCAGGCGAAGTAGTGAACTACTAGATCTCATAAGTGAATTCGAATCATACTTCCCTGCGGCGGGCACGCATCGCTACCATATATCATTCCCGAACGAATGTCCATGAATTCTCGGGATCGATTAACTTTTCGGTTAATAGTTTTCGATAGTTTTTCATCGATGTACCCTTTTCTACATACTTTTCGACAATGCAACAACCACACAAGTATTCAAAGTTGGTATGTAATATCATCCTTTGAATTATTAATCATGTGAATGAGAAAAAATGTCAAACTTACATTTATTGATATCATATGTTATCGTAGAACTGAATCCCTCAGAAAATTAAAGTCAACGAACCATTCAACCATACTCAATTCATACCCACTGCCCGTAGGCTGACACCACGTATCAAGCGAGCCCCATCAAACACCCCATCAACTATTCTCCACACAACTTCACATTCACATCCACGTCCACGTTTGACAACTTGTATCCTCACCAATCAAATGTTCACGGTTTAATTGTTTGACAAATTGAGAGTTCCAGTGGTCATCAGCCCTAGAATTTCACTTTCAGAATAGCCTTCATATAAAAAAAAATTATGACGGTTAAATTTTTGTATTTCCCTTCATTCTTCATTTTACTGTTAAACGTTTTTAACACACTTCATTTTAAGTAATGAACTTTTTAGTGGATTTCCATTGAATAAAAACTTACTAAGTGATACGTTTTTTTTTTAAGAAATTTAAACTGCAAGTTGAAAAAACTCATAGCTGGTGAGCCGAGTTGAGTGAGATTTGGCGTGTGAAAGCGAATTTAATCGAAGCGTGGAGATTCAATCTGAGATTAAAGAACGAAATCCATGTGCAGAAAAGCGAAATGCGTGTGCAGGATGAATTCTTTCCAGGGTTTTTAGCTCCAACGCGCCTTACGTTGTGTTGGGCGCTCCGAATACCATTTTCCATCGCACGTGGAGCGATACCTGTGGAAAGTCGTGATAGACTTTTTTTTGGCCTACATTTATTCAAAAGTCGTCGAAGTAGTTGCTCAGAGCACGAGGTTTGAAGGATCGAAGTAGTTGCTCAGAGGACGAGGTATAAAAGGATCGAATGAGGTATAAAAGGATCGCATGATGTATAAATGACCTTTTTTCATTGAGCACAATACATTATATGAAGGACCGCTTTTACAAAATAAATAGGTGGATGTCAAAGAATATTATTTGTTTAAGAGTTTAGCTTTGTTAAGGTTTTGGGTAAAAGGTTTTACTAGGTATAAAATATTTATTATTATTTTTTAAAAATTTTTAAACCACTACTTTTGAGTTCAATTTCAACTAAAAGTTTATTCCTCCCTATTAAAAGTTTGGTTTTATAAGTTGTTCTTGTTTTTGGGCGGTGTGTACTAATGACGAAAGTGCAGAGTTTTAAGTTTGAGGTGGAGAAATTCAGTGGAAATAATACATTTGCGCTATGAAAGCTTAAGATGCGGGATATGCTTGTGCAACAAGGATTGCAAAAGGCGTTGGCTAGAAAGACAAAGAAACTGACAAGCACGACAAACGAGGACTGGAAAGATCTGGATGCAAGAGCCCTTAGTACCATTCATTTGTGTCTGGCAGATGAAGTGTTATTTAACATTGTTGAAGAGGAGACAACAATAAGTTTGTGGAACAGACTCGAGAGTCTGTATATGACAAAGTTCTCCATGAACATAATCTTCTTGAAGAGGCAGTTCTACAGCTTGCGGATGAAAGAAGGTACGAAAATTGATGATCACTTGAATGTTTTCAATACTCTGGTTTGTCAATTATCGAGTATGGATGTAACATACGAAGATGAGGACAAGGCAGTTACACTAATGTGTGTGTTGCCTGAGTCTTGGGATCATCTGGTCAAAACTATGTGGTTTAGCTCAACAAATGCCATTGATTATGACATTGTTGTGGGAGATTTGTTGTTGGAGCAGACGAGGAAAAGATCTAGTAAGGAAACCTCAATAGCAGAAGCAATGGTGGTCAGAGGTCGATCGACAGAAGGAGGGAAAGATCAGAAAGGTACAACCAGGTCTAAGTCAAAAGACAGTAAGGGTAAGGGAAAATGTTGGTTCTATGGAAAATCTGGGCATCTCAAGAAGGATTGTTGGAAAAGATAACTAGCATCCAAAGAGGACTCCACAAAAGAAGCAAATTTAGCTACAGGTATGGTTGATGAAGTTTTGTCTGTCTGTTTTGTCTCACCACCTGTGTTAGCATAGAAGGTACATGGCGATGATGGTTGAGGCACTGTGAAATATATATATATATATATACTTTGGAGTTGTAACAATAATTGATTGCATGTAAATGGGCATACGTCTATAAGACTTGGATATGCATGCATACCCCTGGTTTTATCAGGTCACCTATGAAAAGTCTAAACGCAGATTCAGGTAGATTGAATATGTGGAGGGGCATGTATGTTGGGTTAACCTTGACTCCGTGAAAGAGTTAATGAGTTAAATCTAATTTTTAGGTCAAAGTAGATGGTTTTTCGGGTCCATATTTTTTGGGTAGCCCGTGGTATTGTGTCCATGGATTGCATGTAATGAAGCCTATAAAAGGCTTGGTGAACTCCATTGTAAATGGGCCCTAATGTTATATTAGTAGTTTAGATAAAACCTTTCAATGTACCCTTTCATTATGATTCTAACCTTTATCTCTTATATATATACCAAGACCTAGTCTTAAGATCATCATAGTTTGTCTTGAGAATTAGATATATTGTAAAAGGAGGGTTCCCCCTTGATGTGGACTGTATTCATTGACATTTTATCATTTTCAAGGTGATTGGTTCATAACACTATTCCCCCCTCTCCCTCTCTCCCTCCCTCTCTCTGATCCAAATTTTATGAGAAGAACAAAATGACTACAGATTATTAATAGATGCTTAACATAGAATAACAGAGATACAGTAAAACTGGTTTTCTATTCAATAAGGAAATAAGCTGAAACTGTAAAATGTAGCGAAAAACAAGCTTGCTGGAATGGTGGTGGCTTATCTCTGAGAAGAGATGTGACGGTTGCGCTCATTTGCAAGAATATGGTTACAATGAGGCTCTGAAGGCCTTTTACAATAAAAAATAATGTAAAAAACCCTATAGATCCAAAAACCTAACCCTAGGATATGAAGCGCCAATGGGCCCTGTTTGGGTAAGTTAGTACATCAACTTCTCGGGGTCGTAACTTTTGCATACAATCTCCGTTTTAGGCACACGATAGGCCGTTGGAAAGGTCTAACCAAGAAGAACAATTTCCAACTAGACCAAGTTAGTTCTTTTAGTAGTCACTTGGACCCCAAATCCCCAAAAAACGTCGTTTAGGGCCTCAAAATGGCCCCAGAAGTTTGGAACCTGAAAAACTGCCAAGGTGGAAAACTATTTTTCAAGCCAATGGAATAGGTGGGTGGCCACCGATATCCACTTGGATCAATCCTCCCTCCTTAGGAAGAAATGGTCTCCATTGCATTGAGTTTCCCCATCATATGGAGAAATTTCCGCTGAATTTGGCCCCGGGTGAACCACTTGCCTTGGTGCAGGAGTTGCCCTGCTTTGATGACTCAATAAAGATGGATCCTTTTTTTTCGAGTATCCTTGATCTGTGTGTCCACAATCTGATCACTAGATTCCTATTGTATGCAGTTGGGATTGAGCTATGTTGGTGTCAATTGTTCTCCTTCTTCTGAGGTGTCTAATAATGGTGGGAAATAAGGCTGAAGGAGATCCATGTTGAACAATGGGTGCAGGCCAAGGAAAGGAGGAATGTTGAGCTCAAAATAATTATCCCACACAACCTTGGTGATGGTGTATGACCCATAACGGAGTGGGCCAAGTTTTCGATGGGGTCCTATAAGGCATTCACTCTACAAGTGAAACCAAACTTTGTCGCCCACCTGAAACTTATGTGGCACCCGATGTTGATCATGGCATTGCTTGTACTTGTCATTGGACTTTTGTAGGATATCCTGAACCTGTTGGAGGATATGATGGATCCGCTCAATGAACCAGGGGCTTTGTCAGCTTCATTTGGAGCAGGGGATGAGTCAGTCGAGGTGAACGTAAGGGGAAGGGCAACATCTATGGGACCCAATGGTTGGAATCCCAACCCCACCTGAAGGGGGCTATGGTCGGTTGAGCTATGCAGGGATCGATTATAGCTATGCTGGACATAAGGAAGACTCTCATCCCATGTGCGAGGGTGCTTGGAATTATACATGTGCAAAATATGCACAATCATTCGATTTACAACCTCGGTTTGGCCATCTGTCTGGGGGTGGAAGGTCGTGGATTTGGTGAGCTTGGTGTCCAGCAATGACCAGAGGCTTGACCAAAATGTGTTGAGAAATCGACTGTCTCTATCTAAGACAATGGTTTGTGGGATTCCAAAATTTACCCAGACTCGTTCAAAGAAGAGCTTGGCAGTGGCCTCTACTGTGATGCTCTTCTTGCAGGAAACAAGAATCACCATCTTAGAAAAGAGATCAACAACGACAAAAACACAGTCATTTCCCCGCTTGGTGGATGGGAGGCTCAACATGTAGTCCATTGAGATGGATTCCCATGGCCTATCAAGATTAGGAAAAGGGATGTACATGCCCTGTTTCTTAGTGGTCGGTTTGGCAATAGCGCAGGTCGTGCATGACCTGATATACTTGTTGACCTCTTGTCGAAGTTTCGACTAGTAGAAATGTTTTTGTAGCATCACCACTGTAGTTTTGACGTCAAAGTGTCTTGCCACCCAACTATAGTGGGCTTCCCAGATCAGCTTCGCTCGCTTGCTTGATGGAACACAGATATGGCCCATGTGACATAACAACCCATCCTGAAGATGAAAATTATTGACAACTGTGTTCGTACCCAACATTTGGCAGGTGGTGGCGAAATCTGGGTATGTCTCATAGAGTTGGGGCCATCCAAAGGTCTCATGGCCGCAAGAGTCTAGCACTGTGGTGAGTGCCGCGACTGGTGGTCTACTGAGGCAATCAACGATGCGGTTGGTGATTCTTGTTTTATACTTGATGTTGAGGTGGAATTGATGCAAGTATGTGGACCACTTTTGGCAGCGGTCATTCTGCAATTTTCCTTGTGTCTGCATGAAATACAATGGCTTATGATCAGGGTGGATGATTGTCTCCTTCTCGAGAATGTAATGTCTCCATTGGCAGCAGGCTTGCACAATGGAGTACATTTCTTTGTCATAAGTAGGGTACTTACAGACATCATCTAATAGTGTCTCACTATGATAGGCCACAGGGTGGTCGTGCTGAGTGAGAAGGGCACCCACAACATAGTATGAAGCATCTGTCTCGATCTCAAAGGGTTGTTGCAAGTCTGGTAGTGAAAGTACTGGGGTTGAGGACAAGTGCTGCTTCAACTCATTGAACACTTGTTGTTGGGACCGGCCCCATGAAAATTTCACCCTACCACCACCCCTGGTTATTTGGTTAAGGGCCCATGCAATATGGGAGAATCTCAACACGAACCTGCGGTAGAAAATGGCAAGGCTCAAGAAGCTAGGAATCTCAGTGAGTGTGGTTGGGGTTGGCTAGTCACGGATGACTTGGATCTTGGTTGGATCGACATGTACGCCATGCTAATCAACGATGTAGCCCAGGTAATGGACCCTGTCCATTCCGAATGAACATTTTTCCAAGTTGGCGTATAGCTTGTGCTGCCGCAGGGTGTGTAGAACCTGCTGAATATGATGCAAGTGTTTTGCCCAAGTCTTGTTATAAATGAGAATGTCATCTAGATACAACGCTAAAAAATTATTGGTGAATGGTCGCAGGATATCATCCATCATCCTCATGAAAGTGGTTGGAGCATTTGTCAAACCTAAGGGCATGGCCAACCATTCAAAAAGGCCTTCCTTTGACTTGAAGGCGATCTTCCATACATCTATCTGTTCTATCGAGACCTGGTGGTAGCCAGACTTCAGATCAATCTTACTGAAGTATTAGGCCTCTGTGAGTTTATCAAGGAGGTCGTCGATTCGAGGAATTGGGTAATGGTTTCTGACTTTGATTTTATTCAGAGCCCAGTAATCAATGCACAGTCACCAGGTTCCATATTTCTTCTATACTAGCACGATTGGGCTCCCACAAGGTGATGAGCTAGGATGGATGTGCCCCTTGTGGAGAAGTTCTTGGATCTGTCACTTGATCTTCTCATTCTCTAACAGAGTGTGAGGATACATTGACCCATTGGGAAGCAGTGCGTCAGGGGTCAGATCGATGGGGTTCTTGACCTGACAGTGTAGAGGGACCCAGATAGGTGAGGAGAAGATATCCGAGTATTCTTCCACGACCTTATCTACTTGCTTCTGATGTGTGGAGAGGTCGGCCCCAGAGACCTTGGATGTGGTTGTGATCTTTCGCTCATTCTGAGAGCGAATCATGAAGAAGACAAACTTCTCCGTATGAGAGATGACCTTCCTGCATTGCTTGGTAGAGATTAAGGAAATATCACTAGGTGGGACTGCCCCAGGTATCCTGTACAATTTCCTGTTAAAAGTAATAATAACACTACAAGGCCTAGACTCATATACAACATGACGTTTCCATAAATAAGGTTATCCCAAAAGAACATCACAAACTTCAAGAGGAGCAACATCTCACAATACTTCGTCTTTGAAGGGCTTGATGTCATATGACAGTCGACACTATTGGCTGACGCAGAGATCGCCTCTTTGGTAGAGCGATCCAATGGTGTAGGGTTGTGGGTGCAGCATTGTCTGTAGGGCCAGCCGCTTGACGAATTTTGCTGAGATGAGGTTCTTATGGCTACCGCTATCAATGTTGAAGTGCAGTGGGGTGCCTTTTACCCACATCTGTGAATGGAAGAGGCGCTCTCCTTCTCATGGCTCATCTTGTTCACCAGGCTAGAGCTTGGTGGTAGCAACGGCGGCACTGGGTTCTGCTTCAATGATCCATCTTTCCCTTTATGGTTCTGACTCAGATTCAAAACCCCACTAGTACATATTGTAAAAATTTCGACATTTTATTTGCGGCATTATGGACAAAATTGTCCATATTGTCGCAAAATAGAGGAAATTTATAAAAAAAAAAATTCATGTTGCCCGATAACGTCGGTCTTGCCATGTTGACGTCTCTCTTGCCACGCTAACGTCTCTCTTTCCACGTTAACGTCTCTCTTGCCACGTTTTTCACTGGAATGTCTCTCTTGCCACGTTTGTGAAGATATATGTCGCAATTGCGACATTTTGGAAACTAGGTTTTCCCCTCCAACTGTCACCTTAGTATGTTCACCAAGTCAAATTACCAACGGTCAGTTAGGACTTTTTTATGTTGAAATTGCGACGTTACAAAATCTATAAATATGTTGCATTTGACGGATTTTGCGACAAGTTTTCTATAATAACGACGCCTCAAAAAGGGTTTGCAGGTCTTCTCGGCGAACAAAAAATAGATATTTGTTTCAGTATAAGTCTGTGGGGAAGAATGTCAGAAAAAATTAGAGCTGGGAAAAGAATTAAAGAGGGTGAAAAGGGTGACGGTAAATGTTATTGCCCTTGCAAAAATTGTTGTACTAGACGTCCCGAAAAAGTTTTAAATTTCTAAAGTTTGGTTCTCCTCTTGTGCTATTGGAATAGATTGGGTTTATTCATTATTGTTCACCAAAAATTCCCTTTCGTTATTGTCTATTGGAGGTCATAAAGAAGAGGAAACCTATAGAGAAAGAAGCAAAGAAAGCATTGAAGATCCTTGCATGAATATTGAGAATAATGCCAGTGAGCATTATGGTCTTGAAGAAGAAGTAACAAGTAAACTGGAGTGCCAACAATGTAGTAAAGAGGATGCTCCAGTGATCTTTTAACAGAGGGAATCTTGCATCTTCACATGAGATATCATCAATACAAGATAGTAGAGGAAAAGTATCAGTGCCATTATTCAATTCAAGATCAACATCGCACACCATGTCTTGAGAAAATCTAGGGTTTGCAATGAAAAGCATAAGGTATATGTTGCAGCCATTATCTCTTCCTGAGACTTCTTCTGATGACCATTTTTCTAGACAAAGGGAAGATACCATGCCCATTGGGCACTCTTCATCATTAGCCTACAGTGAAGGATTATTAGGATTATGTGCTAAGTGATTTCAAGAGCTTGATCTCGATTATTACTACATTGATCAGTAATAAGGGTTAATCTGCAATGTGAATGAGAATCATAATCTAAGGAATATTGTTGTCTAAGTGCTCTGTTAAGTGTTGTAATCACAGATATGTGTCCCAGCCTGGTTGTAGACACCTGAGTCCTACAACCCCCCCTGCCTCTACCTCGGGTGAGACTTCATCTGCTTCGTAGGTGTTGCCGAAAGGGCCGGTAGTTAGGGTTTTGTTGGTGCATTGTTGACGCATTGAACCCTGGGTCTGCCCCTGTGCCAACACTCATTCTACACATCCAAGTAGTTTGTGAGGTACATAACCTAGTTCAAATTTTCTTCAACCACATTAACCACTTAATTCAAGTGTGATCCCACTCAATAGGTAAACAACACTCTTGTGGATAATAGTTTCATTGCGATGTTGACCAATGGATTTTTTATGGATAGTACTTCATATAATCACATTATATTCCTCACACCATATTTCAAGCATATATCTATATTCTCTTCCACAACATCCCCATCCTTCTACACCTATATTATTGAAAAGAATGGACTATTGGCATCCTCCCCATCCAACAATATCCTACTAATCATGTGGATATTATTTACGTAATAGTTATTTTATAATCCATCCAATTCCCACTAGTGTGATTCCATGACAAAAATAGACTTAGACATTTCCTTACTACTAGAAAGTTTCCAAATCACATGATCACATGCAAGAGACTTGTAATCCCAAAATTAAAAAGCAGTTTGAACAATTACAAAATATTGGTCCAATGCTCACTTATGTTTGAGAATTTGTTGGGAGAAAACTTATGGAATAAGATAGGGGTGTGGATATAATGATTAACTAGTTGAGCTTGCTCCACATATCCTTTAATATGATCCTCCTTACCGATATTCCCCTACTGTTAAAGCATGTATTCTAGGAAAAATGTGTCCCTCAAGATGAGAATTTGGGCCTTCTCCCCCTTTGACTTGTTCTTTTCGATCCCATGGCCCATCATGCCCCTATCTGCTACTAGTATTGTGCATGGTGGAATTTTCCTTATGCTCCAATATTGTCGTATGAAAAATGACACCTTCAACCCTATTCAAATGTTGAATGTTGTTGCAATATCTATGTATTCTTTAGCCTACATACCTTGAATCATGTTTACGTTGCAGTCATCCTTCTCAAGCTCTACAACTTTGACTAATACAAGATTCAATCTAAAGCCATAGATCCACATTTTTCTTGCCTGGTTTAACCATGACCTGGAGCTCAAACTCCTTGAACAATAGTAACCAATGGCATATCTAACCTTCCAATGCTGACCTGTTCACCAAATATTTTAGTGAAAAGTGATATGTAAGGTGACCTAGGAGATAATATATA
>JASDQU010713100.1:24741-35756 GCA_032191745.1 Picea mariana
CAATAATCAAATTACCCAAACATGTGCATCAAAACCACCTTTACCCAGACAAATGCTCAAAGATGTTATGCATTTTAACAAGTCAGGTTTGGAGAGGGTCTTAGGATGTACTATTGGGATAATCCTTCTCAATTTTGGGGTGTTTCCTAGGTGAAGAACAATATAGGTCATGTAAGTGTGTAAAATGGTGCAGGGGGAATGTTGGGCAAAGGGTGCAGTGATAACAAGGAAATGTAGATCTTTCCTGTGGGTGCCTTTGTAGAGGGTGAGCTGCACCTTGTCATGGATGCCATTGTTTCCTATCCCATTCAATGCATTTTATTCTTTGTCTTATTGAGTTTTGTTTTCAAGAGAATAGTTGGGGGACACTGTCATGGCATGGTGACTAGTGGTGACAATGTTACCCACAAGCACTTCACGAAAATGAGAAGGATGGCTCGTGATGAGACCCCCTTTCCCTTGGTTATGCCACCAAGAGCCACTACCCTGGCTTGGTGACCAGATAGATGGTAGTGTCATATCGCTACATGGCCATGGACCTAATACGCCGACTCATGATGAGACCTCCCATCCACCAACTAGACCTTGAGTTTTATTTTATCTTATGGGTCCTCTTTTCTTACTGAGAAGCCTTTTATTGCTTTCTCGGGAATCCCTAAGCGAAGCATTTCAAAGGTTTTATTTTGGCTCTTAACTCTTGCCAGCTACTTTTACCCTCTAGACCTTTAGCCCCTTTCCCAAAAGGCAAGGTACAACCCTTACTAGTGTGGCAAACCCAATGCCTGAACCAAGGTAGGGGAAGACGAGAGGGATAATGATGAAAACCTGGTAAGTATGGAAGGAATGGAAAATGACCTTTCATAGACCCACCTAGTGGAAATTCATCCTAAAGGGAACCAACTTACTAGGGCATTCTGTCACCCCCCAGGTATGAACAAGTTAAGGAGCATAATTTCCAAGAAAACATTATGAAATAAAGGAGAGTTTAGTGAAACATATTCAAATGCTTCAAAAATCAGAGTGCCACATACCATGATACCTGAACTCATTACCTCATGGAGCAAGACCCACTGCTACTTCAGGACCAAGCTGGTGGGATGGATGCTGATGCTGCTGATAGATAGGATGCATTGAAGAAAATATGGGCCTTCTGGGGCCAAGCTCAAGTTGTCTGKATCTTAGTAYTCCATGTCTTAGGACCTATGGGCCTCGAGACATAATATCCTTAGTTATCCCTAGGATAGGGGATAAYAGTCCCTAAGTATARTACTTTAAGAATGAGAKAAGTTCTCCAAGRGAAAAGGGTTTTTGTGCTCATAGATGGGGGAGMTTCACATAACTTCATTGATTCAACACTGGTGAAATTAAGGAACATACATACAATAGAGTTTGAGGGGTTTCGTGTGGAGGTAGCAGGAGGTAATACTATGCTATGTGACAGATATATTCCAGGGTTGAACCTGACTTTGGGGAGGTATGACWTGACACAAGACTTCTATGTGATGGACTTATCAGACACCAATGTTATATTGGGAGTCCAATGGCTTAGCACATTTGGGCCTATCACCACCAACTACAAGACCATGGAAATTTCATTCAATGGGGAAAATGGAAAAAGGGTGACTTTAAAAGGGATGTCGGGAAATGCACCAAGGGTGGTTACAACCAAACAAATGGAGGACATTTTAAGGAGGGAGGACATAGTTTATGCAACAAAGTGCTTAGTATCAGTTCAGGTAGACAATGAAGGGAATCCAAAATACTCCCATGAATTACAAGGACCAACATCCTCAGTGGTATTGATGAAGTAGAAATACGGTACTATGCGCATGTGAATTGATTATAGGGCCTTGAACAAGAAAACTATAAAAAACAGGTACCCCATCCCTCAGATAGATGGGATATTGGATGATTTGCATGATACTATCTACTTCACCAAGATTGAATTGCACTCTGGTTATCATCAGATCAAAATGAGGGAACAAGATGTTCCCAAGACAACCTTTAGGTGCCATTATGGTCATTATGAGTTCCTTGTTATGCCTTTTGGGTTGATCAATGTGCCAACCACTTTTCAGTCATGCATGAATCATGTATTAACAAACAATTGAGGAAATTTTAACTAGTCTTCTTTGATGACTTGCTGATCTATAATAAAACATGGGAATACCACCTTAGGCACGTGGATGAAATCTTAAGCATCATGGAGGAACAATCCCTATATGCTAAATAATCAAAATGTGAGTATGGGATGACTGGAATCCTTTATTTGGGACATATCATTGGAGAAAAAGGGGTACAGGTGCACCAAGAAAAAATCTAAGCCATACTTGATTGGTCAACACCCAAAACACTTACACTTAAGGTACTCCTTGGCATTTGCGGTTATTACAGGAGGTTTGTCAAGGGGTTCTCTCAGATTTGTGCAAAATTGACATATTTGACCAAAAAGGGTGCATTCAAGTGGAGCCATGAGGCACAATTGATGTTTGATAGGATGAAGAAGGTAATGAGCACTTGTCCAGTTCTCCCTTTACCATATTTTTCTCAACCATTCATTTTGGAGTGTAATGCATCAGGGGAGGGAATTAGAGTAGTTCTTATGTAGAATAAGCATCCCATTGCCTATGAGAGACGAAAGTTGAGAGGGCCTGAGCTATTGTACACCATATATGACAAGGAAATGTTGGCTATAATGCATGCTCTAGCTAAGTTCATGCAATTTTTAGTAGGGGCAAAGTTTGTAGTCAGGATTGATCATGACGGTCTCAAGTACTTCTTAGAGCAAAAATACCTCAATGAGAGACAACAAAAATGGGTGAGAAAGATCTAGGCCTATGACTTTGACATAGAATTTGTTTAAGGGAAGAGCAATGTAGTTGTTGATGCTTTGTCTAGAAGACCATAAGTTTATGCCATGAAAAACATATAAATTGATTGGAAGGCACACTTTTTGGTGGAGTATTCCCAAAACAGGTTTGCATGTGAGTTGATGGAAGGATAGGTGCAAAATGACAACTATAGGATCATATATGACATCATATACTATAAGGGGAGAATCTTCTTGGTTCCTGAATCCTTGTTCAAGGTGAAGGTGTTGCGGGCATTTCATGACTCACCCTCAGCAGGGCATCAAGGGTTCATCAAGACATACAGATAGGCAAGAGAAAGGTTTACATGGAAGGGTATGAAGGAAGATGTCATGTGGCACGTCAAAGAATGTATCACTTGCCAACTAAGTCGCCAGACACATGGACATGGGACACAGAGGACAGAAAAATATGAGTATCTGACATGGGCACGATGACCCCCGAAAATAGGACACAAAGGACACATTTATATATATATATATATATATATATATATATATATATATATATATATATATATATATATATTATATATGATTTTTTTTTAAACTACACATACAAAAATGAAATATCGACATAAAGATTCATATTTTGTTAGAAACTAAAATATTTACACTAGAACTGTAGATGGAAGAATCTCATAGCTCATGAGTCGTGATTGTCAGTAGTCCTCCATGTCATAATCATCAAGATTGGCATCACTATATATATTTTAAAAAATTATATATATGATTTTTTTTTTTAAACTACACATACAAAAATAAAATATAGACATAAAGATTCATATTTTGTTAGAAACTAAAACATTTACACTAGAACTGTAGATGGAAGAATCTCATAGCGCATGAGTCGTGATTGTCAGTAGTCCTCCATGTCATAATCATCAAGATTGGCATCACTGCCACTGCTCTCTCCTCCATCATCCTCCCCTATATCCAATGCAATCCATTTATTTGTTGATGCAGACTCTGGAGGATGACCCCTTAAGAGGATCACCATCATCAAAAGTGACAAGCTCTAGCACTAGTTCATTAATATCCAAGTTGGCCAATGCCAACTCAACACAGTTTTTCAAACCCATATCATCAGGAAACACATCCCACATCTTTGTCTTTCCCTTCAACCACTCTTCTCTCTGCATGTATATAAGATAGAGGTTGGTGTGCACATACACCACTAAGTCACCTGACACGATGGCAAAGAGAAGAATTCAACATAAGAGTTTATACTTGAGTGAAGGGTACATTTTTACTAGGGTCGTGACAAAAGAGTTCAACAATCAATGCCACCAACATCGAGGTACATAAAGGGATTGTTTCTCTTGATTAAATGTCAGTTCCATACCCTCATACATGATAGAATCCAGTGGAAACATTTCAATCTTGCCAATCTTGAAATCCTAAAAACTGTTAAGTCTGCTGAATTTTGAATGGGACCTAAAATTCTACTTTCTCCATATGAAGTCCAATGAGGTTGGAACCACTCTTAAATATCCTGAAACAATTAATGGTAATGTTAAAAATTTAAGTAAAAGGATGAACATGAAAGATAAAGGAGAATGCCATTAATTACTAGGGTGGGTGAAATGGAGGGGGCGGAGTCCTCTTTAAATAGCATTAGTAAGGCAAAATAACCCTCAGCTGCACACCAAAACACCTCACAACTCCAACTTGGATGAGAAAACATGATCCAATTACTTCTATGTGCAGGACACACTGAGGGTAAGTGTCAGACACATGTTTGAAACGTGTCATGTGAACAAGACACGTTCCATACATGTGTCAGACCTGTGTCCGACACGTAGGATACGTGACACCAAGGGGGGTTTGAACGTATCCTGTTACTTAGCTTTCCAGGAAAAGAAGGATGAGCACACCCACCCAACAAGTTTATTTCAACCACTTCCTATGCTAGAGAACAAGTGGGAAAGTGTCTCTATGGATTTCATTACAGGGTTGCCCAACATATAGGGTAATGATTGCATATTTGTGGTGGTGGATCGATTAACCGAGTTTTCTCATTTTTTTTTTCCATTTCCATTGATTATATCGCATCACAGGTGGCATATTTGTTCTTTAGGGAGGTCTTCTATTTGCATGGGTTACCCAAAACCATTGTGAGTGACAGAGATGGTAGATTTATGAGCACCTTTTGGTAGGAATTGTTCAAGCTAGTAGGCATAGAGTTAACTCCCAGCACTAGCTATCACCCCCAAACATATGGCTAAACATAGATAGTCAACAAGTGGTGGGAGGGGTATCTCAAGAACTATGTGTGAGGACAACATAAAGCATGGGTTAAGTGTCTACACTTGGGTGAGTATTGCTACAACAACACCTACCACATGTCCATTGGTATGTCTCCTTTCTGAGCTCTATATAGTTATGACCCCGTCACTTTTGTGGAGATTGTATTAGGAGATAGTATAGCACCCATGGTAAAGCAATGGATTCAAGTGAGCTAGGACATACTTATAGAGCTCGAGGATCACTTGCAAAGGGAACAAAATCAACATAAATTACATGCAGATAAACACAGGGTGGAGCGTAGTTTTGAGGTAGGGGACCTAGTTTATTTGAGGCTCCAAACATATAGGAAAGCAACCATAAAGAAGAATGGGACAAAGAAGCTCAAACCTTGTTTTTATGGGCCGTACAAGGTGAAGAGAAAGGTGGGAACAATTACATACGAGCTTGAGTTACCACAAGAAAGAAAAAGACATAATGTTTTCTATGTGTCATGCCTAAAAAGGGAAATATGAAAACATATTTTGGTTAATAAAGGGTTGCCTCCAGTAGACGAGGAAGGACAATTGATTTTGATACCTGAGGATATTTTGGAGGTGAGGGAGAAGATATTGAAAAACAAAAACATCAAAGAATACTTGTTCAAATGGAAGAAGTTGTCCATAGAGAATGCTACTTGGGAATGTGAACAATTTCTACATAAGGCAGGATCAAAATTGCTTGTGGGCAAGCAATTTCCAGTGGGAGAGACTATAATGTCCTCCTCCTCTTGATATGGGCTTGGAGAGACTTAGTAGTCTAGAAGTCCCCTCTAAACTATAGTCTCATGAGAAAAAAGGGGACTAAGAGGCACCAAAGTAATCACTATGGGGGTAAATATTATATTATTAAAGTGACTTTGGAAAAAAGGGAAATTTAAGTTAAGTGACTAATATGAGGAAAAGTGAAGAAAACAACTTTAGAATCCAAACAAATAATTTAAGTGAAAATTAGACACTGGAGTATAAAAGAAAAAGGAGGGCGCCTCACTCCACACTCTGGTCATTTTTACACTTTACACCTTGAGATTTTCATCTTAGATGTTTTGAGGGTTTTGGGAGAACAAACCCTAGAGACCAACAAGGAGGTGAACGATCCCTCTGTCCCTGGTCCAAGCTTGAGGAGGTGAAAGATTCCTCCCTCACCATTCTATTCAGCCACGAGTTAATTTCTACAACGGAAAAATGAGACAGGGCGCAGATTGGAAGGTTTTCTGCAGGAGGGGCGCACTATTTGGAGGAGATCAGTTCAATTTGAGGAGGGAGATCTGAAGAAAAACTCTTCTTTGGTGGGTTTTCTAGGTCCAGAGCACCATTCCTCATCTTTTATTGGAGGATTTCTCCTGCTTATTATTTTATTATGGCCATGGAGCAAATTTCTGAAGAGGGGCACATTGTCCATTGAGGATACAGTGAGTTGGAGGGCTAGATATGAATTTTTGACTGAGGGATCTCTTCATATGTACTACACATTCCCTGATCTACTATTTGGCAACATTTTGCAAGGGTTTAACAACCGTTTTGAAGGAAGTTGAAATTCTTATCTTGCTTCAGCCAATTGGGGCGCATCACAACCAGATTTGAAGCTGCCAAGTCGTCAAGGGAAATAAATTGATCTTGTATTGACTTGCAGGTTGTTGTTAAAGGTCTAGGAGGTCTCACTTCTCTATATTATTGTATCCTAGTGGCATATTCAACCCAAACTTCTTTATCTTGCTATATCATTCCAGATCTTCATATGTTATGTATGGAGGTCATCTTATTATCTAAATAAAGGTCAGATATGAAGTTTTTACTCATTCTCTTGTGTTTTCTCTCTTGTATCTTGCTATTTCATATGTTGTTATGTTATCTTCATCATTCATATGTTGTAAAACCCAATAAAACACTTCCAGCGCAATTTTGAATGCAACCCACAAAACAAACAAGCAAAATCATACAAACAGATAAGAAAAAAAACACCTAAGTTCCTAGTGAATCTGCTTGGGAACATTGTAGCCTGGTATCCCCACTATCTAAGAACCAAACACCCTCATGAATGGTGCTCTCTGAAATGTGGGAGACAAGAAGAAATTCGTCCTCAAACTTCTGAGCCAATTACTCCTCTGCGGACATGGATGGAGCAACCATCTCAGTTTTCTTTCCTTTCACGCCCTTCTTCTTATTCAGACAATGGCTGGCATAATGAATGAATTTTTTGCATGCATAAAATCTCAATTTACTGAAGTATTTCATTTCTTTTCTCTTCTTTATTTGACTAGCAAGAGCATTCTCCTCACTACTCTTGCACTGAAGNTTCAGCCATGAGTTAATTTCTACAACGGAAAAATGAGACAGGGCGCAGATTGGAAGGTTTTCTGCAGGAGGGGCGCACTATTTGGAGGAGATCAGTTCAATTTGAGGAGGGAGATCTGAAGAAAAACTCTTCTTTGGTGGGTTTTCTAGGTCCAGAGCGCCATTCCTCATCTTTTATTGGAGGATTTCTCCTGCTTATTATTTTATTATGGCCATGGAGCAAATTTCTGAAGAGGGGCACATTGTCCATTGAGGATACAGTGAGTTGGAGGGATAGATATGAAGTTTTGACTGAGGGATCTCTTCATATGTACTACACATTCCCTGATCTACTATTTGGAAACATTTTGCAAGGGTTTAACAACCGTTTTGAAGAAAGTTGAAATTCTTATCTTGCTTCAGCCAATTGGGGCGCATCACAACCAGATTTGAAGCTGCCAAGTCGTCAAGGGAAATAAATTGATCTTGTATTGACTTGCAGGTTGTTGTTAAAGGTCTAGGAGGTCTCACTTCTCTATATTATTGTATCCTGGTGGCATATTCAACCCAAACTTCTTTATCTTGCTATATCATTCCAGATCTGCATATGTTATGTATGGAGGTCATCTTATTATCTAAATAAAGGTCAGATATGAAGTGTTTACTCATTCTCTTGTGTTTTCTCTCTTGTATCTTGCTATTTCATATGTTGTTATGTTATCTTCATCATTCATATGTTGTAAAACCCAATAAAACACTTCTAGCGCAATTTTGAATGCAACCCACAAAACAAACAAGCAAAATCATACAAACAGATAAGAAAAAAAACACCTAAGTTCCTAGTGAATCTGCTTGGGAACATTGTAGCCTGGTATCCCCACTATCTAAGAACCAAACACCCTCACGAATGGTGCTCTCTGAAATGTGGGAGACAAGAAGAAATTCGTCCTCAAACTTCTGAGCCAACTACTCCTCCGCGGACATGGCTGGAGCAACCATCTCAGTTTGCTTTCCTTTCACGCCCTTCTTCTTATTCAGACAATGGCTGGAATAATGAATGAATTTTTTGCATGCATAAAATCTCAATTTACTGAAGTATTTCATTTCTTTTCTCTTCTTTATTTGACTAGCAAGAGCATTCTCCTCACTACTCTTGCACTGAAGACTTCATCTTGAAGTTCTTTCTAAATGAATTCATCCCACATATTGTTCCAATCTGGGAGCTTCTCACATGACACAACTTCTTTGATGAATGGATTCCATTGCTCTGATAATCCCTTAAGTTTCATCTTCACCAACTCTGTGTTTCTATGTCATCTCCTATAGCTGCAATCTCATTACAAACTTGCAGAATCCTGGTGAGATATGATGTCACATTTTTTTGAACCAGTCATCCTAATATCCCTGAGATTTTCTCTCAACACCACCTTCCATTTTTTTTTCTTGTTCTGAAATGACATTTTCAGAGCCTCCCACATGTGCCATGCTGCGGTCTTTCTAGTTAGGTGAGGTATCAAATGATCCTTCACCCCATCAACCTGGCCTTTTCATTTGAATTGTTATACTTGGTCAGTTCTACTACATCAGTTGACTTAGTGATTAGGGTGTCATCTAATTCTCATAAATCATTCACGAACAAAACTAACTTGATTCTTTCCTTCTACAAGCTATAGTTGGATATCCCATCCAATCGATCCTCAATTCTTAATCCAAGCACCATCTTCACTATTGGAAGTTTACCTGGAAGTCCAAGATACTCAGCTGTCAAATCTTCTGCAACTCCTTTTCAACGTTGTTCCTTGTGTAAATTTGAGATCCAACTGCTCTTTTCAAAGACTCAACTTTTATACCATGTTAGATTTTGAACACACCTCAAGTCTAGTCTAAGTTCTTAACAATACACATAGAAATCACACATTCTGAACTGTGAACATAAACACATCTGACATGTATAACAACTTAGCACAACGGAAAATAAAACACCAACAATTAGATCATACACACTACATAGGAATTTAATGCCCAAATCACTTGTTCTTCGTTCGATACAATCTCAGAACAATGGGCTCCCGTACCAGGGAAAATGGCCCATTTTTCTTACACAGAAAATGCCCCAAAACAAAGGAAAACATATATTGAAAATATCCTTACAATATTTTTGAAACCCTTCTCGGTTTTCATGCTAAAAAAAGAATAGACTTGGTGGTGGCCTCTACATAGGCCCTAACCTTTTTTTGTCCCTGTGACTGAGTTATCAAGGCTACGACCCTCCTTTTCTCCTCTTAACTATCCTTTTAGATGATCGTCCCAACCATATAAACTTTCCCAAGACTGATGTGTCTAGGATGACTGTGACAGCCCCAGAGTGTGCCCTTTTTCCCTGTAGTCCAAGGCTCCTAAACCCTAAAACTTCCCTTTCCCTTGCAGGCCGAGCCTCCTAAACTCTATGGCTACCATTTTTCTTACAAGCTGAGCCTCTTAAACCCTGTGGTTTCCCATAACACCTACCCAAAACACCTTCGGCTAGTCCTCTTTGGTTTTTGGCTACCTCAAGCCCGAGGGAGGCTGCCCAAACTCCCTCTGAACTGCAAAACTGATGCCTACTCAACCCTTTCCATTGCTGGCTCAGGTCACACAATGTATCTCAAGAAATGAACATCACATTCACTCTTATCTATCAAATTTACAGTTGATATCCCTTTATATGATGTAAAAGGGTATGGAAGAATCCCCTAAACTACTTAGAAGCCCTTCACTCAAACTCAAAATTAAATTAGGTTTGTTTAATCATGTCACAAACCCACAAGGCCCATCAACAAGCCCACGAAGCCCATCAACAAGCCCACAAAACCCCACACATCACACAAAGGATTTTTACAAGGAAAAATCACAATGTGAGTGTCAAGAATTGCTCCCACATGCCCAACACCTAGGCTAATGTGGGAATACCTCTCGATGCTACAAAAATATCAACAATTACAATGGAGAGAGATCTCATATTTATAGAGTGAGTCTCTTGTCTCATACAATAAAGAATTATTATCCTTCTAACTAATTCCATGACAAGTCAAACAAATATTATAATATTGGAGTAGTTAGATCTTTCATCAATCCATGGTGGACCATGTCACATCACGTGGAAAAAAATCTTCAATGACATTTCACCCATCTAAAAGTAGTAGTGAAATAACAATATAATTCTTATGATAGGGGGCGTACCACTAAAAATAGCCACCAAACCAAGTCAAATTCCAAGTGTCCAGATGGAATATGCCCTCCAAGAATGCATGCATGCAAGATATAATAAAATAAGTCTCCACATAGAAGGATGTGCTCCAAGGTCAACCTAGGAGAACTCACTAAGTGTAGCCTCCAAGAGGCATGAGAGAATAAAAAATATGATAATATTCCTAGGAGAATGCTACACAACAACCTCCTAGGAGAATGCTTCACAACAACCTCCTACAAAAATAGCAAGAGGTCCATAAGATGCATGCAACCCATCCACATGTGAATCCAAAGGCCAACAATTCCATGGATGAATGTGCAATATGCCAAGTAGATGGAGTGCTCCACAAGAAAGGATG
>JASDQU010713101.1:13405-27300 GCA_032191745.1 Picea mariana
TCTTTTTATAAGGTTTTTGAAAAAGGAAAAGTATAATTTCATCGCTCTGGAAAAAAGTATCTTCATTCTCTTCAGTGATTTAGGCCATTGATCCTTCTACAAAAAAAAGATAAGTTTACATCATTAATGATCATAAGGGTGACAAAAATAATGTGTAACAGGGAGAAATGAGAAACAGATTAAGTATATTATAAGAGAGGAGAGAGAGAAAGGGGAGAGGAGAGAGGGAAAGGGGAGATGAGAGGAATAAGTTAAATATGGAAATGAGATTAAGTATGGTGGATTGTAGGAGAAGTGAAGTGGTTGTGAGAGTATGAGAGAGTGAAAGAATCAAGAACATGGCTTAGATCTCATGTTGAGTTTCGAAGAAGACTAAGTACCAAGACTAAGTACCGGGAGAGAAACCAACTATGTTGCACATGAAGAAATGCTCTTTTGGACAAAAACATGGATATATTGAGCATACAGACTCAGATTTTAAATCCGTAAAATGCGCGACAAAGTTGAGACAAAGGGATACACCGTGATATTATGATCATTCAAAATTTATTTCTTCTGATATCAATTTTTTTATTATTCCAAAGAGAGAAAAATCAAGGTGACCAAATTTCTAATCAATAGTTACTTATGAAGTGACCCACTTTTATAGAATAAGAGGAAATCACTTTTACATTGAAGTTACTTTGTAAATGAAAGTTTCATGCAAAAAACAACTTAAAATAAAAATAATGAAGTTATTTAATAGTGATTCACTTTTATAATTAAGTGAAATGCACTTTACATTGAATGCATGAATTTTTTCAAAAAATAGTAACAAAAAAAGACTTGAACCCAAGACCTCTTACTAAGTAAAATAACTTTCAACCAAGTGAGCTAGTGCAAAAAACATTATAGTATAAATAAGGAGGATTGGGGTTATTGTTGTGGAAGATGACCTTGGAGTGCATGCTCAGTAAAAACTTATTTTCATGCATTCACACATACACAAAAAATTGTTTCTCGATAACAACAAGGGTTAGATCTCAGTTAGCTTACCTGGAAAATGTAAGTTTTCCCTTTGTTTCATATTTATCGAGATCGCATAGAGCACATGACAAAGAGCATACATAGACATAAAAACCCTTTCCTCTCTATTTCTGATTTGTCGAGATCGCACAGAGCGCAGGAAAAATAACATAAGTAGATCGAAAAGAGTAGCAATCTAGAAATAAAATAAAAACAGAAAACCAAAATAAAACCAAAATATTATCTCTGTAAAAATTTAAAACGACGTATTCAATATTTATACCTTCATATCTGATTGAAATGGATGTATCTTGGGAAAACATAAACCTTTCCAAGTGAAACAAAAAATGATCCTAACTCAAACGAGTGCTTTGGATGCAATGAAACAATACTCTCATCCTAAAAATGTACATAAATGGAAGAAACACGAGATGCGACAACATGACTTCAAGATTTCAATCTACAATGAGAGAAGGTCTTCAAATGTGCTCTGATACCATGTTTGACAACAAAGATATTCCAATAGAGGAAAAAAACCATCATTAACCACTCACATAACTAGATCAAAGATCAACACACCAAAGTTTTTATGTGGTAAAATCTCTATGGGGAAACATCCATGGCCCCAACCAACATGGCCACTTGGAGCAATTTATTAATGCAATGTTTTTTTACAAGAGAGTTTCTCACAATACATAATCATCAAATGAACCTCCATGCTCTTTAAATAGATATCATGGACTAATAGGGTGCTAAGCCATGGATCAATATAATCGTCAATATCGAGGATAATATGAGTTGTCAGATCACTCTATGTCAGGAATATATCACGAACATCAGATTTCCTAACTACAAATGCATACTAACAAAAAAAACTAAGAAACACACTTCGAACTAATGACACATTATACCAAGTTGATCTTAACTAACTCATATGTGTCTAAATATCCTAACAAATATGTAGGGTAAAGGGCCTTAATAAAAGTTGTTAGAGGGAGGTATATCTTCACTCAAGTGGCTTCAACATCATGCATTATGTCTTTGATTTTAAAATTTAAAGCCATAGGGTCATCATTTTGCAACTCTAGGTTGAAGAGCTTCACTAACAATTGTATGAGTTCTAGTTCTGAGTGAGTGTCATACAAATCCTTCAATTTATTCAAAGCACCATAGGAGTCATTAATGGAAACAATATGACGATTCACGTCTTCACTTACTATCGCAACAATCACAACATATTCTTTTTGATATTTTTCCTTTCATATGGCACACTCCTTGTTTGATGTAGGAATGGTTAGTCTGTTACTCTTTGGATGTGCTTTTGATCCAACTTCTTCTTCACTGGCAAGTTCTGCCTCACAAATGCCATTCCACAAGTCACTGAATATGAGAGTGTGTTTGATCTTTCTGTACCATTATTGATAATTCTCTTTACCGAACAACACTACACTGATGATTAATATGAGAGAATGCATCTTTATAAACAAATTTAAGAAAGAACAATAATATCTGCAACAAAATGATTGTCGAGCCATGAAATTAGCCTAAACTGCTAAATCTGGTTACCACATTGGCAAAGAGTGTGGATTGAACAAATAAACATCAAATGGTATTTTTAAACTTGCATAGGTTAAGGGGTGCTTTGAACACTAATGTGAACCAACCAACAATCAATCTAACAACTGATTGACTAAGAAAACAAACTAGCGATCCTCAAGAAATGATGAATCGATTTAGTTGGGGAAACAAGACAACCATCTCACCATGGAAATAGATAAATAAATCGTGAAAATTCCTGCACCTCCAAACTATGTATCTATATCATATGCTCAAAAGAAGCAGAGGCCAAATAAAAATGAATTTATTTGAGCATATATGAGGCCAAGTGTAATAAAAAAGGATAGGTTCATGGAAGGGTCATAGAACCTTTGGTTGGCATATAGGTGGTCGAAGCTACAAGCGTAAAATACCTGAGAATCATTTGTAGCTTAGGTTTACAAAATGTTGTGGGTGATGGTAACAAGAAGAGTGTAATAAACAAGGAGCATATGGACATGGAGGCTTATGGATCTCCGTACAATAAGAGGATGAACATAATGCACCTAATCTTCATTGCCGACCATTGTGGAAATGATAGCATGAGGCTAGAAGCCCTATAGAAGGCCTACGATGAGATCAAGAAGGGTAAAAAAACCCAACTCTTCAAAGAGGTTTTCCACAAGATTGGTGGGAATTTGGGTTATGATTACTCCCTCGACCAAGATTGGATTGATTCTATCGAACATCGAGTTGAACAATAAAAGAAGGAAAGATCAAAATGATTTTCACAAAAGTGGACTCGGATTCCAATGACCACACCATAGATTAGGGTTTTACGAGAGAACCACACACAGATGGACACAAAAATGGTTTCACACAGACCGAGAAGGATCACAAATGGGGATAGGAATTAAGAAGGGTTCGAATGATCATGCACACAAAGGATAGACAAACCTACGAACTAGGCACATAGAATCAACCAAAGGGACAATCAACAGAGGTGACAAACAATGGAGACGCCATAGGGGTGTTTTTTCACGCAAGAGGAAAGGAAACACTCATGGATTTAACTTGTTCTAATACCATTGACAGGCTAGGTATGGAAAAAAATGGAACTCCACACTTGATGTTTTGCATTAATGTGAAACAATTATAAATACAAATTTGAATGACGATCGGTCTTCACTTTCCATGTCACTCTTCCTATTACCTATGAATCCTCATATTTATTCTAAGTGATATTTACAATGATATTTACATAAGCAATGCAATCACAAGGATTACATGTCCAACAAATTTTTGCTAATTTTAGGAAGGAATTTGTTGAGGAGGTTTGAATATAATATTCTATTGTTATTCCTTGTATAACTAATGGATCTAGGAATATAATTAATTTTTTTTAGTAAGGGTAGTTGAGAAAGACTTTATATAAATAATAGATCCTTTGTAACATCCAAATTTTCATCAACCACATTTTCATAACACTGATTATTCGTTGAGGACACTTGCATGCAAGTGATCTGGTTAAACATGGTACACTATGGTTATCTGATTTGGTTATGAGTTTATGCTATGATTGAGTATTAAAATTTGATACATTATTATTATTGATGTATAGCATTGACATGTATTATGATGAAGTTCCCTGAGTGTGCATGAAACATGACATGATGAGGATGCTGATGGCATCGACAAACTTCCTTGGACTCCAGATTGATTCAGGGAGTGGACTATTGACTTTGATTATGAGTACTTTTTTTATTTACACATATGTTATGATGATGATTCAATATGGATTTAATGTGTATGAGTTATTAATATTATCGTTGTTAGTGGATGCATGCATGGTGACGCTTTCTAATCTGACTCACATATAGAGTAAAGGGCTCATACACAGATAACATATAGATGAGGGAGATGTGTGGCCGTGACCCTATCACAACCTACTAGCACTCCCACCATGACCCGAACTGAAGGTTAATGACTAACTTGTTCCTGATAGGTTCACGATTCCATGAGGGAAAATTGAGAGAGCTGCTCATGAGGATTTCTGAGTGGCGCACAATAAGGAAGATTATTTATTCTTCAGTAATCCATTAGTCTCACACAAGATCAGAAAGTGGAGTATTGAATCCAAGCGCCAGACGACTTCCAAACTAAGTCAAAGGGAGAGTGACACCCTTGGAGCACAGAGGTGCATCTTGAAGGGCACGTCGCATGATTAAATTAACGAGTTAATAGAAAATTAGAAGACCTTAGAGAATAAAACAATTACTAGAACTGATAGAAAGGAAAACATGAAATTGATAATTTTATATTAAATTATGAAAGGGAACATAATAAAATCCAAAGTCAAAATGTTTGTGCCTAAACAAGCTATAGAAATGAGTTAAGGGAAATTTAGACTAATAAAAACTAGTAAAGGGAGAATAGGAATAAAAATTAAGATGTGCACAATGTGTGGATGAAATTATTAAAAAATAATTTTAATTAAAATAAATTATTTTCATGAGAGAATGGGTTGTCAACATAGCCTTAGAATACTAAGTCATTCTAGACTCTAAATATTAACTAAGAGAAGAGTCTTAATAAAACTCCAACTCTAAATTAGTTAGGAGACACAAAAAAAAGAGAAATTGGGGAACTAAGGGACAACTAGGAGAAAATAGAACTCATAACTAATTGTGGATGTGAGGGAAAATGCATAATTATTTTAAATTAAAAATGAATATACATGTGCAAATTGAGAGAATTGTGACATGTGTTGAGGGTGAGTAATCTCCAATTTGATTATTAAAAATTATTTAATTATATATGAGTTGACATATATATGAGTTGACATTTAATTATTTAATTATAGGAATGTGTGTCCGACATTTAGAAATATTGATGAGTTAAGTTCAAAATTTGCGCATTCATCGTGATAGATTAATTACTGATGAAATGTTAATATAGTTAAATTTAGTTTCTTTCTTGATGAGTTGACTTGTAAATTATGGAAATATCATACTAAGTTTAAAACAGAAATGGGCGTTATATCTCAAGATTTTGCTATGATTATCATAATGATTTATATACTATTTATATAATGCTTACTCTATTTTGACAGTCGTTATAGAGGGGTGTTACACATAAATAGATGAATTGAGATTGCACATATACGATTTTTCCTGCTTACTTTATTATTTTATTTTTGGAATTATTGTTAGAATATTATTAAGTTCTATTAGATGATATCTTTTGCTTATTTCCATGTTCAAATTGTTTTACTTAGTTGTGTAAATCGACAGTTACTTTGATTTTAAATAATAAAAAAATGTGCTACATTCGTTGTATTATTATACATTAATGTTCTGTAAACGAAGGGTCTTTACATCCTCCCATTTGATGTATGGTTGGATTTGGGAGAAACACCTTGGAGCTTGATGGAATATCTATTGAATGTGTTTGGAGGATCAATGAAACACTTTGTGGGTGATGAGATCTTATAAACTTTAATGCTATCCTTCTTGTTGGACTTATCTTGACATATGCTCATAGAGTAGAGTCATGAATTGGGTAACACCCTTCCCTTTTCTTTTATGTTATCAATGAAGTATTGTTTATGATTGCATGTTTCTCTACCCTATTATGTGTTACAACTTGATTTGTTACACTTAGATAGTAAAATTCAACACTCATAACTAACCAATGAAAACTCGGAAGGGAGACCACTGTCACCCAGGATCTCGCTTCCCTATTCTTCTCAGATGAGAACATTTCACTTGAAGGTGGGATTCCATAGGGAAATATCTTGCAAGATGACAAAAGGTACTTAACACACTAGGGGAAGAAGCATTTTTCTTGTACTAAATTATGCCAAGGAAAATCTGTTTATTTTCTTCCATGAAAGTTATCTATGAGGATATCAAACATCATGTGACAATTATGATTTTCAGTGACATCATAGCCAAACCAAGAACAATAATTTCAAGAGGGAATAGTCTATATCTTTTCTCAGATTTGGATTTAGAGCGGAATTACAAAGATAATCTATCATATAACAAGGAATAGGAATATGATCTTCACGAGGGGTTGTTGCATTGTCTTTACAATTTCATACCAGCTTAGGTAATTTTGGAACAATAGGTTACTCACAGGTTTTGATGACAAAATTCAAGAGACATTTCAGATCAGTAAGGAACTCTTTCAAGTACACAATCAAAGTAATATTCCTAGGCATATCTGTACGTTGTCAAGTCTGTGATCATGGTATTGAAGGCTTGGCAAATAGAAAAATAAAGAAAACAACTATGATATTCAAACTCAGGGTATACTTCAACATGTAAATTTTGGGCTCACTTATACACGTCACAGGAAGAGGGGAGAAAGAAGGGAAAACATGCGCATGTAAATGAGTACATGAGTTAATTAGGGCAAGGAAAGGTGTGTGGTAGAATTTAATGGATGCATGCACATGTACGCACAAGGAATGAGGGCAATTTTTGCTATAAATTAGGAAAAAATAGGGAGAAGGATGTGCATTAACTAATGAATGTGCTAAGATTTAGGGAAGAAAAGGATAATAAATAATAGGGAAAATGGAGGCACATTAAGATAATGTGCTAGAAATTAGGGAGAGAAAAACGTGGAGGCTAGAAAATAGGAAAAATGGAGGCACATTAAGACAATAGGGATGCACCTTAATGCTAGAAAATAAGGAGAGAACGATGTTATGAAATAAGGAGAGGGAGGCACATTACATGAGACAATGCGCTAAGACTTAGGGAATAATACACATGAAAAAGGAGACATGTGTAAGGAATAGGGAGCATGAGGAAAAATAGGGATAATGCCTGAGAAAAATGAGTTAATAAAGGAAAAAATTATCTTTAGTCAACTCAAACACGTAAATTTATCATGTGTACCAATTCGTCTTTAACGTATGTGCCACATGTCCTCAAGAAAAGAACCCGAGTTGGCCATTTGTCACCGTTTGAAACTGCCACATATTGAAATCTGAACCCATCGCTTGTCATCCTGCATGGTGACCACACCTGCTAAATATATCCCTACTAAAAATAGACATGACAAAAATAGTAGTCACCCTAAAAAATGGGAAAATGGCAAATATGTTTGGGACCACTGCCAAATATAGTAGGTTAAAAATATACACTACTAAAAATAAAATCTTTCCACATGTCAATGAAAATATACTCATCGGATTTGATTTTTAGTGAGGAACTCAAATATGCGATCAAAATCATCATTCAAGACATGGAACTCCATCTGCTAAAAATAGTAAATTGCTCGCATGCCCTTAAAAATTTCTCAATGGACTCGTGAGCTTGCAAGGACTCTGAATATGTGATCAATACTATCATACATGCCTCCAATTTATGTCTCCTCAAAAGTAGGGAATACACTATATATAGACATCTCTATTTATCCATGAAAACCTGAGCAAACTTCTGTCTTTGAAATAAAAAACACTACCTAACTAGTCATGTACCTATACTCATATGGGGACCAACCTCAACTCATACCAAGCTGTTTATAGAAAAATATCTGAATGCTAGACAAAATAAGTCATGCTGGTTCTTAACCCTCAAGATTATCAAGGAAGAAAATCCAAGGGTTAGCACTACCCTAGTTTAAAAATAAATGAAAACCCTTCATCATTTTCTTATGCCAATGTGGAAAAGGAACAAAGTCAAACATACCAACATTACCACGAAATGATTCTATGAGAATTTCACTGGGAATTGAGAGAAAAACCAGTAAGAGACATTTCAAATGGCCAACCACTTACGATATAAAATGGTATTACCATAGCACGTTAGATGCTCAACAACTTATCAAGCAATTTTATACTCAACAAGCACAATAGATGAAGTCACTGCGAACTCTAGGGTGCACCTCCAAAACCAACATGAAGTAAATCAGTGGGATAGCTCAAGAACTCAATCTTTGAACCCCCACCTTTACATGAGGAAAGGGGATGCATAAATATCCCAACCCTAACAATCACTTTACAATAGTCATATTCATGAGAGAGGGCACCCAACTTCTTCTAGAAGCTGGCCCCACTAAAAGGTGCACCTTCTCCTTCTCGAATGAAATACTTAAAACACTTTCTTGTGGGCCCAAAGGGTACAACCCTTTTTACTTGCTTCTAATGCTAAAGATATAATCATTTACATAAGTTTGGTGGGTCCCAGGGTGGGTGCGTCATTCCTTTACCTTGTGAGAAAGTTCTATTTAATTGCTTTATGTTGTGGTGGGGCCCCATGTAAGAGGAGCACCCCTATCTTTCTTCTAGCTGAAATAAATCACTTAAATTATTCCATGTGGGGCCCAAGAGGGCACCCCTTCTCTCTAGCTAAGGAACCAAACAAACATGAAACCCATGGATGTGGGCCCTATGGAAATGAGCCCCTTTCCTTCTTTTGCTTACGGGTAACTTATTAGCAATGATTAGCTTGAACCATTATCATAAATTTCCTCCACATGTGCTCCAATGAGGATGCACTTTAATAAAGTATTGTACCATGGTCATGTAAGTGTTTCTTCTAGTAAGCTCCACCAAAGCCAAATTTATAACAAAAAAAGGGGACCGTGGGATGCATGAGTGCTAGGCTAAGCTAGCCATGAACCACATCCAGAAGGAGCATCCCACAGCCATCAGCCAATGCTAGGAGAATTGAGACTCTCCCAACCAAAGATCTCTCTGGTGCACTACTGAAGACACCTTTTACCAACATCCAAATATTTTGAAGGCTAGGATCATCATGTCGCACTCCAAAAATATGAATCGTCACATATGTATCCCTATGCAATATATGTGATAACATTATAGATGCACATACATATTATTCATGATAACCATAATATTCATGAGTATTGGAGTTTATCTACAATAGTAATCTTTTTAGTTAAATACATGTAGTTTGGGACAACAAGGAAATGGTTGTTGTGTCTTCTATGTTTCAGTCTCAATGGCCATTATCCCTCATTAGGATAGCCTCCCATTGAACCTTGATTTGGCCCCATTTCCCCAATCGATAAGACACTAGTATTCGGTCCGCTCATCCATCTTATTTCTTAAAACATCCCAAATGATTTTTCTATAACTTTCTCTTCATTTGACCTTGGACTTTATTGCATAAGTTCTAGTAATCCTATTTTAGGGAAACCCCATTGAGTTGTAGGAGAGCTAGCGTAAAGTGAGAAGAGGACTTGTGAGGTGACATTTGTAATCCCTCTTAGTTCCTCCAAGGTCTCACTTGAAATCCCTTAGTTCCTCCAAAGTCTCACTTGAAATCTAAGACTTCATCTCAAGAAGTGAGAATTTGAGAGATAAAAGATTGTACATTACTTCTCTATGACATGTTAATTGTTCTCTAACCTTTTACGTTATCATCATATCATGTTCATTTGTGTAATCTTCTAATTACTATATATGATTTAATAATAATCTTCACATAATAATTTTTGTCTAACAAAAATCACATTTTAAGAAAACATTTGAAAAAATTCCAACAAAATTATCTCATGTAGTTAATAAAATGCTTAATCTTATTTTAAAAATGAAACCTACTTTCCTAAATCAAATACTAATAATATATGAAACAAGTTTTTTTTACCAGATAAAAAATATCTTTTAGGGATATTTGTTTTAAATCTAGTAAGAAATTGTTGGATTAGTAGATTTAAATGATTATTTCTATAAAATTGGAATGTCCTAAAATTTTTAAATCAAATACTAATAATATATGAAACAAATTTTTTTTACCAGATAAAAAATATCTTTATATTCATATTGAATATACATGTTTCACTTCTAAAGAACTTATAGAGAAATAAGAAAATATCTCTCCTTGGTCTAATCTCCTACATATCCTCCTATATCTATATTTAACATTAGCTTCTGAGGATTTAAAAAAGAAACCCCCACATCATATTAATAAAATAAATACCAAAAGTAGTAGGTTAAAGATTTTATAAAATAAAGATTTTTTCTGGGGATATTTGTTTTAAATCTGGTAAGAAATTGTTGGATTAGTAGATTTAAATGATTATTTCTATAGAATTGGAATGTCCTAAAAAAATTTCAACATGCTGAATCCATTTTTACATTCAAAAATAAATTTTGAATAGCAAAAAATAATGATTCATGTAAATTTATTTAAATTTATTTTGCCAAAAAAAAAAACATTTAATAAAACAGCTAACCAATACCAATACCAAAATACATATTGTAGATCTAATAAAAGCGATACGTCAGTGACGGATGACCTGCAAATGTTTCCTTCTATTCATAGACCTCCATTCCATATATTTAGCCAAAATAAACTCGTAAACTAGGCTATATACAAAAATATTATTACGCCGAAAGGTACACCTATTGACAATGGGCAGATTTAATAGGGGTTTAGTGCTTAATAAGTTTTCTATGGACAGGGTTAAATATTGTTGGAATATTCTTAGTAGTCACACAAAATAAATGGCTGTGATTTCAATCATTAACTTCCTAGCTATTATAAAGATATCAGTTTATGTGTTTACTTTTTTACATTTACCTAATCATATTTAAAAATTATTTTGATAGCTAACTGATTGCCACGTAAGTGATTAACAGAAATTAAAATATTAACACATGAAGCCCAACAATTTATTTGTTAATAGATAATAAAATTTAATATATTCTTTTAAAGATTTATTTCATCTTAAGTGGCTTTCACGGACAGCTATTTTGCTGCTGTGCTAGTTATAATTCTAAAGTTGAAAAAATATGAGTTCACACAGAATATGGTGACAGGAGTGCCATTCCAGGGCATCGAGGGCAATGCAAATTGAATAAGGAATTTTATATGTATGTCAGGCACCGCAACTTTACCATTCACCCAGTCCACCACGAGCTGAGAGTCACCAAGGATCTGAAGCTTGCAGATTCCTTTCTACTGAGCAAATTCAAGCATCGTCCAGAGCGCCATGAATTCGGCTCTAGTATTCGTTCTTTTTCCTGGCGAGTATCTAATATGGAGGTAGTGATTAAGGGTGAAGTAAAGCACTGCTCCGACTCCACACCGGGGGGAAGTCCCTAAGAAGCACCGTCGAAAAAACCCTAGGGGACTTCAGGAATAAGATCAGGCATGGAAGGGAATCTAGGATTCTTCCTTTTGGTGGCAGATTTGAATTCTATAGTAATCATACTAATCAAACCAACTGCAACTTCCACTAGATTCACACATCGTCCTTAAAAGTTCTTACATTTCTTATCCACCAGATAAAGGTTTCCATACTGAGCTCCACCACCACTGCCTCTCCGCGGTTAAACGACCTTCGGCGATTGCTTGGTAACCCAACTTTGTCGTGAATTCACCAGAGACTGGAATCCTAATCCAGACTAACATGTCGTCGTCTTGTTCAATCAGTCTAATATAGTTTAGTACCAATAGGTCTACGTAGTTTTTCCACTCATCTACTTCATGGTCGACCAAGCTAAGTTCTTCTGGGGATTTCCACCCTATGCACCAAGTGAAGTAATTTTTTGGGATCAAAGCGATAAAGATAGAATTGAAAGTACCCAATATCTTTCCTGATCTTTGAGACTCGAAAACTACCCTGAGAAGATCGTTCTTAATTAGGTCATAGAATCCTGCATAGAATTCCACTGTCATATTGTCTGGGCCGGGTATCCCTCCTGCAGTCATCCAAGACTTCATCGTTAAAGAACTGTTGAAAATATGGTCAGAGATAAGAAAACGGTCTAGGCGCTTTGAGACTGCGCCTTCCCTAGTTTTGAAGTTTTTCCAGGTAAGGACCAGCTTCACAGGTTCAAGGTCTACAAGGTGGAGTTTTTGTAAGACGGCTAGAGGACCCCAGAATTCTCTGAGGATTGGGGTAAAATTGAAATCCCCCCAACCAGAGTGCAAGAGTCGCTAAAGGCGCTGAAGGAAGCCAGACTGTCCCAGAATGAGATTCGATCGATGCAAGGACCATAGATATTTAATACTGCCAATGGGTCACAAAAATATTTGAGCTTCAACTTGACCAAAATAGAAGAATTCAAAGCAGATGAAGAGATTGCTATATATGCTAGACTCCAAGCTGTAATTAAGCCACCATATTGGCCTTCGACATCAATTGAACAGAACGGCCGATTTTTCAGCCATTTCTCCAGAATAGACCTGGCTTTCGACCCAACACATTTAGTCTCATGAAGCAGAATCCCCTCAGGATTGAGGTTCAGGATGAACCTTTTGAGGGTGAGTTGCTTGGGGCTGCCCCCTATCCCACTGACATTAAAGGAAAGGACCATCATGGGGAAGGCCGCTTGAGGGAATTCCCTGCTCCAAGGGCCCCGGAGATGGTTTTTTTCTTTCCTTTATTTCTGTCAAGGACGATTTTCTGCTGAGCCTTGAGCAGATGGGATTTCCTTCTCACAAGATTCACTTGAAGAGGGTCGAGATCAAGCCTGCCTTGGGAGGCTTGCTCAAGTTCCTTCCCTCCAGGACAAAGAACAAAACTCTTTTTGCAAGTGAGGGAGCATGTTCAGAGCCTTGGGAAGCCTTACCAGATCCTTCATGCAATCGGGAGCTGGAGATAAGAGAATCCTTAGGACTTTGAGCTAGGGTACGAGAATCCAGAGAGGAAAGGGGGCTTCTGGAACCGGGGGTCCATGCTGAAGCTTATCTTCTGAACTGGAATCCCCTGGAGACTTCTTTACCCACACTTTGCAAGGAAGATTCTTCTGCATCCTGGGCTTGGGACATTGGGAGATCAGATGCCCGATATCATAGCATGAGAAGCACCTAAATGGAACTTTCTAGTAGTCGACACACTAGGTCCATTTATAATTCTGGAAAACATGCTCGACTTCGCCTACCAACCCCTCGCCAATGTCAACTTCCAGGAGGATTCAAGCTCACCTCCTATCAAATTTGGACTGCCACCCGACCTCAAGCGACACAGAATGACCCAAATTCCTTCCAATGGCTTTCAATGAGGCTTTATTCTAGAAGAAGAGGAGAAGCCCAACAAAAATTTCCCAAATCTTCATAATGGAGACAAGCACTCGATAAAGATCAAAGTCCATGGTCCAATGCCTGAGAACCAGGCCGAAGGGGTCTCAAAACCAATCTTTGGAGAGGATAGATGGCGCTTCTTCCTCATTGCAAAAATGAAAGCTTACCCAACCTCTAATCATTGTGTGCACATCTGGGGAGTAGCCGAGGACCGAACTCCAATTATGTTCCATCCACGCAGACAAAGAAATATCCTTTACAAATTTTCTAGAAAACTTGCATACAAGAGTTTTGCTTATCAGGGAAGGGATGGCTTCCACGACGACATCCTTCCCCATTACA
>JASDQU010713102.1:0-27337 GCA_032191745.1 Picea mariana
TGTAACTCTTATACTATTGTTCATTGATCATTGGATATAATTGAATGGTTTAAGTATAAGTTGAAATTTTTTTTAAATTGTACTTGATACTGATTCACCCCCCTCTCAGTATCAACAGTTTCTTATGCACTTTGTCCAATATTGTTAATTTTAACCCTACTGAATCTGGTATGTAAAGTCCATTTTTAAATCATAACAGTCCCTTCTCGTCGATACTTATATCCGTTTTATCTAAGTTTGTGGTGTTGTTCGGTAATTCTACCATTATTTTAGTATAGTTTTCGTCATCAATACCTGCCGCCTTTATTCTTTCTTCTAGATCACTTTCTTCCCTGCTAGTATTCATTTCAAATAACCCATGGATTCTTCTACTTAAGGTGTCTGCTACCCTTTTTTCCTTGCCCTTGATATTTCTGACCTCGAAGTCGAATTTGCTCAAGAAAGCTCACCACCTTCCCTACCTTGCGTTAAGATCTGGCTGGTTAAACAAATTTTTCACCCTACTGTTGTCCGTTAATAATAGGAATCTTCTGCCCATTATGTAGTGTCGCCACATCTTTAGAGTGTGTATTACTGCTACCAACTCCAAGTCATGGGTGACATAATTTTTCTCGTGTTCTTTTAATTTCTGAGACTCATAACAGATAACGTGTCCTTCCTGCGATAGGACACCACCTAGTCCTTCTTTACTTACATCAATGCATATGGTGAAGTCTTTATCTGGGTCTACTACTTTCAATATGGGTGTCGTTGTCAATAATTCCTTAAGTTTGTTGAAGCTGTCTTGACACTTCTCTGACCAATTAAACCTGGTTCCTTTCTTTTGTAATGAGGTGATAGGGTAGGCTCTCCTGGAAAACCGTATATCCGCTACATCTTTAGGTACCGGCCATTCCATGATGGCTTTCATCTTTTCAGGGTCTATGGAAATGCTCTCTGCTGAAATTACATGTCCGAGATATTGTATTTTTTTCCTAATAGAAGTCACACTAGTCGAAATTGGCGTACAGTTTGTGCCCCCTTAATGTTTGCAGCACCGTTCTTAAGTGTTCCTCATGTTCCTCCTCCGTCTTTGAATAGAATAGGATATCGTCGATGAATACTACTACGAACTTGTCCAAGTACTTACTAAAAATATTGTTCATTAGGCACATAAATGTCGCTAGGGTGTTAGTGAGTCCAAAAGGTATGACTACAAACTTGTAATGTCCATATCTTGTCTGAAATGTTGTTTTGTTTATTTCCTCAACTTTTATCCGAACTTGATGATAACCAGAGCATAAATCCAATTTTGAAAATATCTTTTCCCCCCCCCACTTGATCGAAGAGATCATTTATCCTTGGTAAAGGGTATTTATTCTTAATAGTCATTTTTTTAGTTGTCTATAATCGATACATAATCTTAGAGTATCATCTTTCTTTTTCACAAAGAGGATTGGTGCTCCCCAAGGTGAGACACTCGGTCTGATATACTCTTTGTCTAACAACTCTTGTAATTGTATTTTTAATTTTGTCAGTTCTAGTAGACTCATTCGGTAAGGCACCTTTGAGATAGGAGTGGAATCGGGTAATAGATCTATGGAGAAGTCTATTTCCCTTCTAGGGGGTAATTTCGGTATCTCATCCACAAACATGTATTTGAAATCATGTAGGATAGTAAAGTCTTCCAACTTTGTCTTATCGCCCTTTATTGCTAGATTCGTGACTTGGATTGCATACACTTGGCATCCCTTTCTCATAAATTTCTTTAGTTGCATCGCTGAAATTTGTCTGACTAATACTAGTTTCAATATAACTTGGGTTGTCCTGGTACTGTCGGAATCATCCTTATAGCTAAGCATCTTTGTATAGCAATTTAATATTGCTTTGTGTCATTCCAACCAGTCCCTCCCAATAATCATATCATAAGATCCTAATGGTAGGATGTTGAAATCGGTCTTTATACATTGACTATCTAAGCTAAACTGAAAATATGGAACAAACTCTGCTACCTTTCTTTTAGTACCAGTCGCTAATTGTACAATCCATGATTTCACATGCTTTAGTTTCTTAAGTTTGTTTGACTCAGCCACACTAGGTGTAATATAACTTAACGTATCTCCAGGGTCAATTAAAACAGAAATTTGAGTATCATTGATTTTACCTTCAATTTCTACCATCGAAGACTAGTGGTCAGCTTGTTGACCATCTATGGCTACATTTATCCGATGTAGGCTTCTACCCACATCTCCCACTGTCGAGGCTTCCTGCAGATTATGAAAAATAGTTCTATTTGTTGAACTCAAACGCGGACAGTTCCTCCTTAGATGAGGCTCTCTGCATTCCCAACACTTTAATGGCTCGCAGGGGTTGTCTCCAAACTTCTTCATTCCCAAATTTACTGGCTTCTCGAAAAACTTTTTTCTGTATTCCGATGAGGATTTGGTTCGTACCCCTTCTTTCGTTGGTTCATTTGTGCTTGTTTCTTATCCTTCCATGTTTTGGGAAACTCTACCCATTGTTTGTACTGATCATAGCACATTCGAGCTTTCTTGAACACTTCACTCAAGGATTTGGGGTTGCCAAATTCAATTATGTCCTTGTAGGACTGTGGTAGGTAGCTTAGAAAACACAATTTTTACATTATCCTCTCAGATGTATGGTATGAACCTTAACAGTTCTAAAAAATCATTTATAAGGTCCTCCATTGTCATCTGTCCAAGTCGTAACTTGTAGAATTCTTTTGTCTTTCTTTCATAGTAACTTTCTGAAAGGTATTGTTTCTTGAAATACTTCTTAAAGTCAGACCATTCCAACTGTTTTTCCTTTAGGCCCTTGGCCAATTTCAGGTCCTGCCACCAAATGTTGGCCTTCCCTTTTAGATTGTAGATGGCCATTTTGACCTTCATGTTGTTGGAATAATTGTAGATATGGAAGTATTTTTTTATGTCCAATAGCCATGCTTTAACTTCCTCTCTTGTCTTGGATTCTCCATCAAAGGTAGTTGGTTTAATATTTTTAAATTCTCCTTCGAGGTGATCTACTTGTTTTCTTTTTCTGTCAAATTCAGTTTTTCCCTCAGCTGAAGATGTTCCTTCTGACGAACTATCTCCTTTTTCTTTTTCTGCCCCGGAGTTCTTGGAATCCCTTTTGTTGACTTCTTCCTCGTGGTTATCATCCTTTGGGATTTTCTTGGTCAATATACTGCGTAGCAGGACTTCATTTATCTCTTGTTGTTCCTATTGTTCTTTTTTCAGTTTTTCATTGTCCGCTTTAAAAATCTGTAATTCAACAATAAGGTTCCTCATTATTTCTAACACTTCCGTGGGTGAACTTCCATCACTACTTTGTCTTGTATCTCCAGGGGGTCTCAGCTGTGGGTTTTCTCCCATCCTGATCTCTGCATCATCCTGAGCTACCATAATTAACAAAACAAAAATATCATTCTGTTTGTAACCATCATATTTTGTTAGTTTTACATAAATCGAAAGATATCTATACTAAACAACTATTGTGGCCCTGTTCAGGTCCAGTGTTGTCACCTTTTTTCTATGATACCATATGTAATGTACCTCAAAATTTACATAAAAAAAAAAAATGTTTGGGAACATTGAGTTGATTTTGTATCCTTGAGGTCGTTCAATCACTTGTTGATCCTAAGGAACATTCGTATTACTGCTTTCACTCCTCTATCTTATTAGCATAGGGTCGCTACTTCTTTTGGTACAGTGTTGCATACGACCACATGTTCATAATTAGGAACCAATAGTCTCATGCTAACTCAATACTATCCACTATATTAATCCTAAGCCACTGTAAGACATGTAGTTGTAGCCACTTAGAGTCTCTCTATCCTATGTTGCAAGGTTAGGGGTATCAGCCCTATAGAAGTCCAATCCCATAATTGTAAGTAGCATTATACAATCTACAAAGAGAAATTAACCTTATTCGGAAACATATATAAAGTGGTTTAACTTCGACCACTAAAACAATTACACCGTGAATTTATAGTGCGTAGAGGGTTAGTCTATTAGAGGTTCGGGTTATGAGCATTTGCACACAACTCGTTAGGTAATGACAAGGCCAACCGTCTTGGTGTTTAATGCAGGGTAGTTGGATTCGACATGTAACGGTGTAGTGAGACCTTTATCTGGTTGCCTCACCATAAATGCCCTTAGCTACCGATACAGGTGGAAGGAACTATGCCTTAAAGGCCTCTCTGCATATTTAATACACCTGGGAAAATGTCTATTCGACACAGAGCTCGATTGTCATGCTTCAAAGGAAATGTTGACACCTTCCCCATAATCAGATGGTCTATATACGAGCTCCTTCTCTCCTTTTTCTCCATTAGGAGGTTACTCCCACGCCTTTCACTCTCATTCAGCTTTTGGTTTGGGTGAGAGAGAGTTCACTGTCTCAAGCTCTTCCATTCACACCCTGGTTAAGATTTTTGTGGAAAATGTCACAGACCAAGCCATTTGTTGGCTCAAGCCTCATGGCCAGGGTACACAGTTCATTCTTTGTGCTAAGTGCATGGAGGTTCTTGGTGGTGCTTCCCAATAGTCATTCTATGTCGTAAGTTTAACTCCGGCTCTCCTTTTATTTACATTTTTAAATAAACATTCTACCTTATCTATGGGTCTATGCACACCTCTGTTCTTTGATAATGTCCATGTCTTATTTCTAGGGTATTGTGTTAGAAAAAGGGAGTTGGGTTCTGTTTGGGTAAGGGTTTTGACTCTCCTACTCTAATTTATCCCTGTTACTGCACCATACTCGTATCACAACATCTATCATGAAAGTTGAGAACCTATTCAGTTAAACCCCTTGCTATTATTCTTTGTTATCCTCCGTTGGATGGTCCGTTACACCCTTGTTATTTTTCTTCCTGGTTCAGTTAAACCCTTGTTATTATCTCCTGTCTTCCCCGTTGGATAGTCCATTAAATCCTTATTATTGTTTCCTGGTCTTCTGTGGTTGACTTTAGTGTTAACTGGTAGCATCGATTTAGAATCGAAGTTCTTTCCATTGGCCTAATGCATTTAATCTCCTCTGTTTAATTTGAAAATACAAAACCTTATGTTTACCATGCATCGTTTTTTCCTTTTATTTTATTTTTTGTTATTCCTGTAATATCTCGTCGGATTATACACTGGTATCTATTATTAATGATCTTCCCCTGGTTGTGCAAGGGTACCCATCAGGGAGTCACAAAAACTCCTTCCCCTTTCGGTCCGGCGATGTAGCACGACAATAGGAGACATAAATCCTCTACTTCAGTTAAGTATTCAACGAGCCCTGTTCTAGTCATTTTTTATTCTATAACTTAGATACATTATCCTGTTTGGTTGTTGTTTTAATGCTTCTCATTAATTATGTGCAGGTGTAGGCATGCCGAAGCATGGAAACGCCCTCCTTGCTCCTTCAAAAGGTATTCGGGTTCCTACATGGTATCTAAGTTATTTTTCAAGATTCAAACCCCGCTAGTCCGGGGTATGTTTCATCCTAAAGTCTGAGAGGTTAATTCCAAGTTTTTTTGTAGGGGGTACACTACGAATTATATAAAGTGTTCTTCGGTATATAGAACCATCGCACAGTGTGTGAATGGTTGGAATTTGGTAACTAGACCATCGATTGTTAAAAAAAATACAATTCTCATTATATCATGTGTATTTAATCAGTTGGGGGTTTTGGGACTCTGAACTATTCTCCTCTGTATAATATAAATTTGGATTTTTGTTCTGGCTATCATAGTTATTTTGTTCCAAAATTGAATCTCATTATTGGATGTATAACCCCTTTCCGAAAGGAATCATCCATGCATAGTTATTATGCCTAAGGGTTTGGTTCTTTCCCAGAATTAATATGGTTGATGATTCTAGTTTTTTGTTTATGTTCCAATTGCAGAATTAACTAGTTTCAGTTTCATGCATTACAAGTCATTTACCTTCTGTTTTTTCAGTTATAAATGTTGAATAACCTTTATCGACCTGTTTACCCATGGAAAAGTAGCTTCATTATTAATTTGGATTCATGCCTCATATAATTTCTACATTCTGTTTCAATTATCATGATCAAATAAGCCCTTAACGGACTGCTCACCAGTGAATTGATAGCTTCAATGCAGTTCATGTATTATTTTCCTTATGTTTCTGTTATCTCTTATTGTATAATTTCCTTATAGATCTATGCACTAGAAGGTTTGATGGTCATCATTATTCGTTTATGGTTTGTGCTTTATTATCTTTTGTTTCTATTATCATTATTAAATAAGTCTCTACATGACTGTTTGGGTTACGTTTCAAGAAATCTTTTATCCTCTCTTTCTTGATTACTTCTATTGATTAAAACCTCTATGGGTCTACTCACACGAACAAGACACAGCATAGTCAATATGATAGAACCTGTGTTTTAACTGTGGGTAAACATTTCCTTAACAGGGTCTCCCCTTGATGTCGTATCTATCTCAAATTATGCATGTATATATATCTATATAGCCTACCTGTAATGGGGTGTGAGGAGTCTTTTCCTTTCTTGGATTTACAATTTTCCTCTTATAAGGTTATCTATCCACTTAACGCTCTCGGATTATGGTATGGACAATTTACCTAATGACATTCCTCCTTTGTCCCAGAATGTCCATTACACTATATAACTATATATAGATTTAATGACTATACCGTTTTATATGTCTATTGATTAATACTTCACTGTCGTAGAGTATACTTGTTGGATTTACGAATGGTAAGCTTAGTCACAAAGGCTCATTGTTTATTAGTAGCATCCATAGGAAACTAAAACAAGGCAATCTGTTATGGGATTTGTAACTATTACAGAATTCATTTCGCTATTAATACATTCTAGAAATCTTAGTAATTTACCCAATATTAAATCTAAATAAAAAGGTGCATTTCCATCCAATAATTAGGAAGTAAAAAGTTAGATCTTTCCCATAGCATTCGACAAGAAACAAAATCATAGATAGAATTAAAATGGATTTCAATACATAATCATTTGACTAGAGCAAGGTAGAGTTACATATCTGAACCAGAGTTTACGGGAAGATGAAGGGAGCATCCATGTTCCTCCCAACCATAGAACAGGGCAGCCAATCTACTTGCCCAATTAACTCCCTATCCTAACCATGAATCCATGAGGGAGAATTGAAATATCCTCTCCAGCAATGTCCTTCGAATATCAGTAGTATCCCTCTTGCCTCACACTCACATAGTAGTGTTCATAACAGCAAGAACAAAATTTCTTGGTCTTTCCCTAGCATACTTGGCAGTGTCCTACCTCCTCACATATGCTCTTTTATTAGTTTGTCTAGGACTTTTTCCCTCTCTTGGGGAATTTTCCCATCTTTCTAAATCCCTGATTTTCAAGGTCTGCCTTTGGCCAAATCACTGATTTTCCACTTGTAACAATCATCCTAGAGTTAATTTCAATGTGTTCCCCACTCATGGAGTCATGGTCAGCTAAATTCAACATGGCTACTCCATTTGTCCCCCTGCAATCAATATAAAATATTATTTTCTTTCCTTTTTCATACAAGTGTCATAGTCAAGTAGCTAGTTGGGACAAATCATATCTCTGCCCAACAGTCAAATCATTTATTACAATCATAAAATTTGAAATTCGGAATTGCCATAATTGGCAAAAATTTTCCAATTTTGTAATTTACTAAAAACGGAAATAAATTTCCAGCACTTTTAGATTCTAAATTATTTTGTCCAATTTCTTTATTTTGGGGATGTAACATCCTTTCCCCCTTAAACAAAACACTGTCCTCAATGTTCCTTCCTTTCCTGAAACAAGATTGGATGATATTTCCTCAAGTCTCCCTCCAATTCCCAAGTGGCCTCCTCAAGACTAAAGTGCTTCCATTGCACCTTTACCTAAGCGACGAATCTATTTTGAAGTGCTATTTCTCTCCAGTCTAGAATGAGCAGGGGTTCCACCTGGAATTTGCATTCGGGTTCCACCTGCACCAAGTTCCAATCAATCATATAAGTAGGGTCATGAATATACTTTTTCAGCAATGAAACATGAAATACATTATGAATTCTTATATTAGCTAGAAGTGCAAGTTGGTATGCTAGGGATCCAATTCGAGCTAGTATCTCGAAGGGCCCACAAAACCTAGGTGCCAATTTGGCAAAGTTCCCTAATTTCAATGAGCTTTTTCGGGATTTGACTTTCAAATAAACATCTTCTCCTACTTGAAATTCCAAGTGTTATCTTTTCTGGTCTGCGTAACTCTTCTGTCTGTCCTGTGCTTCCTTCAAGTTCTCTTATACCTTTCTAACCATGTTCTCCATTTCTTGGGGCATTTTGGGTCCGACCATAAGTCTGTCAGCCAATTTATCCCAGCTGATTGGTGTCGTACATTTTCTGCCATACAATATTTCGAAAGGGCTTAACTTAGCCAAAGTTTGGTACCCATTGTTATATGGAAATTCTACCAAGTGCAGATAGTCTTCCCACTTGTTCGGTTTTGTTCTCACATACATGCAGAGCATATCCTCCACGATCTGGTTTGTCCTTTCGGTCTGTCCATCTGTTTGTGGATGATAACTTGTACTGAAATTCAAGTTAGTATTGAGCCCTGCAAACAATTCCTTCCAAAAGGTGGATGTGAATTTTACGTCTCTATCTGAAATCACCATTTTAGGAATACCATGTAGTCTAAAGATTTCTTTCATGAATATTTCAGCAATGTTTATATCTTTAAAAGTATACTTTACAGGAATAAAATGTGCAGACTTACTGAGTTTATCCATAACAACCATGATAGAGTCATTTTGTTTCTAAGTTTTTGGCAAACCTGTTATGAAGTCGAGTAATATAGTCTCCCATTTCCATTCTGGTAATGGAAATGGTTGTAATAGGCTGGCTAGATGATGGTATTCAGCCTTAACCTATTGAAAATCTTGGCACCTTGCCAAATATTCTTTTGTTTCTCCCTTCATACTAAGCTATTAAAATATTTTTCTAAGTGTTGTTATTATTTTCTGGTAACCTGGGTGGCCAGAATACGGTTTCTTATGCACTTCGTCCAAGATTGTTAATTTTAACCCTGTTGAATCTGGTATGTAAAGTCCATTTTTAAATTGTAACAGTCTCTTCTCATCAATACTTATATCTAGTTTATCTGATTTCGCGGTGTTGTTTGGTAATTCTACCATTATTTTAGTATAGTTTTCGTCATCAATACTTGCCGCCTTTATTATTTCTTCTAGATCACTTTCTTCCCTAATAGTATTCATTTCAAATAACCCATGGATTCTTCTACTTAAGGCATCTACTACCTTGTTTTCCTTTCCCTTGATATGTCTGACCTCGAAGTCAAATTCGCTCAAGAAAGTTAACCACCTTTCCTGCCTTGCGTTAAGATCTAGTTGGTTAAACAAATATTTCACCCTGCTGTTGTCCATTAATAATAGGAATCTTCTGCCCATTATGTAGTTTTGCCACATCTTTAGAGCATGTATTACTGCTGCCAACTCCAAGTCATGGGTGACATAATTCCACTCGTGTTCTTTTAATTTCCGAGACTCATAACAGATAACGTGTCCTTCCTATGATAGGACACCACCTAGTCCTTCTTTACTTGCATCAACGCATATGGTGAAGTCTTTATCTGGGTCTACTACTTTCAATATGGGTGTCGTTGTCAATAATTCCTTAAGTTTGTTGAAGTTGTCTTGACACTTCTCTGACCAATTAAACCTTCTTCCTTTCTTTTGTAATGAGGTGATAGGGTAGGCTATCTTGGAAAACCCTTCTATAAACCAGTGGTAATATCCGGTGATTCCCATGAACGACCGTATATCCGCTACATCTTTAGGTACCGGCCATTCCATGATGGATTTCATCTTTTCAGGGTCTATGGCAATGCCCTCTGCTGAAATTACATGTCCCAGATATTGTGTTTTTTCCTGATAGAAGTCACACTTGTCGAAAATGGCATATAGTTTGTGCCCCCTTAACATTTGCAACACAGTTCATAAGTGTTCCTCATGTTCCTCCTCCATCTTTGAATAGACTAGGATATCATCGATGAATACTACTACGAACTTGTCCAAGTACTTACTGAAAATATTGTTCATTAGGCACATAAACATGGCTGGGGCATTAGTGAGTCCAAAAGGTATGACTACAAACTCATAATGTCCATATCTTGTCGGAAATTTTGTTTTGTTTATGTCCTCATCTTTTATCTGAACTTGATGATAACCGAAGCGTAAAACCAATTTTGAAAAGATGTTTTCTCCCCCCACTTGATCGAACAGATCATTTATCCTTAGTAAAGGGTATTCATTCTTAATAGTCATTTTGTTTAGTTGTCAATAATCGATACATAATCTTAGAGTACCGTCCTTCTTTTTCACAAAGAGGACTGGTGCTCCCCAAGGTGAGACACTCGGTCTGATATACTCTTTGTCTAACAACTCCTGTAATTGTATTTTTAATTTCGTCAATTCTGGTAGACTCATCTGGTAAGGCACCTTTGAGATAGGAGCAGAACCGGGTAACAGATCTATGGAGAAGTCTATTTCCCTTCTAGCGGATAATTTCGGTATCTCATCCACAAACATGTATTTGAAATCACGTAGGACAACAAAGTCTTCCAACTTTGGCTTATCCCCCTTTATTGTTAGATTCGTGACTTGGATGGCATACACTTGGCATCCCTTTCTCATACATTTCTTTAGTTGCATCACTGAAATTTGTCGAACTGATATTGGTTTTGATATACCTTGGGTTGTCCTGGTAGTGTCGAAATCATCCTTATAGCTAAGCATCTTTGTATAGCAATTTAATATTGCTTTGTGTCGTTCCAACCAGTCCATCCCAATAATCATATCGTAAGATCCTAATAGTAGGATGTTTAGATTAGTCTTTATACATTGACCGTCTAAGCTGAACTCAAAATCCAGAAGTATTTTTTGATGTCCAACAGCCATGCTTCAGCTTCCTCTCCTGTCTTGGATTCTCCATCAAAGGTAGGTGGTTTAATCTTTTTTAATTCTCCTTCGAGGTAGTCTACTTGTTTTATTTTTCTGTCAGATTTAGTTTTTCCCTCAGCTGAAGGTGTTCCTTCTGACGAACTATCTCCTTTTTTTGTTTCCGCCCCAGAGTTCTTGGAAGCCCTTTTTCCAACTTCTTCCTCGTGGTTATCGTCCTTTGGTTTTTTCTTGGTCACTATATTGTGTAGAAGGACTTCATTTATCTCTTGTTGTTCCTGTTGTGTTTTTTTCAGTTTTTCATTGTCCGCTTTGAAAATCTGTAATTCATCAATAAGGTTCCTCATTGTTTCTAACACTTCCGTGGGTGAACTTCTGTCACTGTTTTGTCTTGTATCTCCAGGGGGTCCCTGCTACAGGTTTTCTCCCATCCTGATCTCTGCATCATCCTGAGTTGCCATAATCAACAAAACAGAAATAGCTTTCTATTTGTAACCATCCTATTTTGTTAGTTTTACATAAATCGAAAGATATCTATACTAAACAACTATTGTGGCCCTGTTCAATTTCAGTGTTGTCACCTTTTTTCTCTGATACCATATGTAATGTACCTCAAAATTTACATAAAAAGAAAAATTGTTTGGGAACATTGAGTTGATTTTGTATCCTTGAGGTCGTTCAATCACTTGGCTATCCTAAGGTACATTCGTCTTACTTCTTTCACTCCTCCATATTATTAACATAGGGTCACTACTTCTTTTGGTACAGTGTTTCATACGACCACATGTCCATAATTAGGGACCAATAATCTCATGGTAACTCAATACTATCCACTATATTAATCCTAAGCCACTCTGAGACATGTAGTTGTAGCCACTTAGAGTCTCTCTATCCTATGTTGCAAGGTTAGGGGTATCAGGGCTATAGAAGTCCAATCCCATAAGTGTAAGTAGCATTATACAATCTACAAACAGAAATTAACCTTATTCGGAAACATAGGTAAAGTGGTTTAACTTTGGCAACTAAAATAATTACACCATGAATCTATAGTGCGCAGAGGGTTAATCTATTAGAGGTTCGGGTTATGAGCATTTGCGCACAACTCATTAGGTAATGACAAGGCCAACCATCTTGGTGTTTAATGTAGGGTAGTTGGATTGGACACTTAACGTTGTAGTGAGACATTTATCCGGTTGCCTTACCATCAATGCCCTTAGCTACCGATACAGGTGGAAGGAACTATGCCTTAAAGGCCTGTCTACACATTTAATACACCTGGGAAAATGTCTATTCGACACAGAGCTCAATTGGCATGCTTCAAAGGAAACATTGACACCTTCCCCATCATCAAATGGTCTATGTACGAGCTCCTTCTCTCCTATTTCTCCATTCGGAGATTACTCTCGTGCCTTTCACTCTCATTCATCTTGTGGTTTGGGCAAGAGAGGGTTCACCATCTCAGGCTCTTTCGTTCGCACCCTGGTTAAGATTTTTGTGGAAAATGTCATAGACCAAGCCCTTTCTTGGCTCAAGCCTCATGGGCGGGGTACACGGTTCAGTCTCTATGCCAAATGCATGGAGGTTCTTGGTGGTGCTTCCCGATAGCCATTCTATGTGGTAAGTTTACCTTTGACTCTCCTTTTATTTACATTTTTAAACAAACATTCTACCTTGTATGTGAGTATGTGCACACCTCTGTTCTTTGATAATGTCCATGTCTTATTTCCAGGGTACTGTGTTAGAAAAAGGGATTCGGGTTCTATTTGGGTAAGGGTTTTGACTCTCCTACTCTAATTTATCATGTTACTGCACCATACGACTTTTTGAGACCGAGCCATTACTTGTATCACAACATCTATCATGAAAGTCGTGAACATATTTGGTTAAACCCCTTGCTATTATTCTCTGTTCTCCTCCGTTGGATGGTTCGTTACACCCTTGTTATTTTTCTTCCTGGTTCGGTTAAACCCTAGTTATTATCTCCTGTCTTCCCCGTTGGATAGTCCATTAAATCCTTATTATTGTTTCCTGGTCTTCTGTGGTTGACTTTAGTGTTAACTGGTAGCATCGATTTAGAAGAGAAGTTCTTCCAATTGGCCGAATGTGTTTAATCTCCTCTGTTTAAGTTGAAAATATGAAATTTTATGTTTACCATGCATCATTTTCTCCTTTTATTTTTTTTTCTGTTATTCATGTAATATCTCTTCGAATTATACACTGGTATGTATTATTAATGATGAGCCCCTAGTTGTGTGAGGGTACCCATCAGGGATTCACGAACACTCCTTCCCCTTTCAGTCCGTTGATGTAGCACGACGACAAGAGGCATACATCCTATCCTTCAGTTAAGTATTCAACAGGCCCTGTTCTAGTCATTTTCTATTTTGTAACTTAGATACATTATCCAGTTTGGTTGTTTTTTTAATGCTTTTCGTTAATTTTGTGCAGGCGTAGGCATGCCAAAGCATGGGGACTCCCTCCTCGCTCCATCAAAAGGTATTCGAGTTCCTACGCAGTATCTAAGTTATTTTTCGAGATTCAAACCCCACTGGTCCAGGCTCAGTTTCATCCTAAAGTCTAAGAGGTTAATTCCAGGTTTCGTGGTACGGGGTATGCTCCGAATTGTATAAAGTGTTCTCCGGTATAAAGAACCATCGCATGGTGTGAACATGGTTGGACTTTGGTAAGTAGACTATCGATTATTAAAAAAAATACAGTTCTCATTATATCATGTGTATTTAATATGTTGGGGGTTTGGGGACTCTGAAGTATTCTCCTATGTATAATATAAATTTGGATTTCTGCTCTGGCTATCATCATTATTTTGTTCCAAAATTGAATCTCATTATTGGATATATAACCCCTTTCCGAAATGAATCGTCCATGCATAATGATTACGCCTAAGGGTTTGGTTATTTCCTAGAATTAATATGTTCGGTGATTCTAGTTTTTCGTTTATGTTCCAATCGAAGAGTTAACTAGTTTCCGTTTCATGCATTACAAGTCATTTACCTTCTATTTTTTTAGTTATAAATGTTGAATAACCTTTATCGACATGCTTACCCATGGAAAAGTAGCTTCATTATTAGTTTGGATTCACGCCTCATATACTGTCTACCTTCTGTGTCAATTATCATGATCAAATAAGCCCTTAACGGACAGCTCACGAGTGAATTGATAGGTTCAATGCAGTTCGTGTACTATTTTCCTTCTATTTCTGTTATCGTTTATTTTATAAGTTCCTTATAGATCTATGCACTAGAAGGTTCGATGGTCATCATTATTCGTTTATGATTCATGCTTTATTATCTTCTGTTTCTATTGTCATTATTATATAAGTCTCTACAGGACTGTTTGGGTTACATTTCAAGGAATCTTTTATCCTCTTTCTTGATTACTTAAATTGATTAAAACCTCTATGGGTATTCTCACACAAACAAGACACAACATAGTCAATACGACATAACCTGTGGTTTAACTGTGGGTAAACATTTCCTTAACAGGGTCTCCCCTTGTTGTCGTATCTATCTCAAATTATGCATGTATATATATCTAAATAGCCTACCTGTAATGGGGTCCGATGGGTCTTTTCTTTTCTTGGATTTACAATTTTCCTCTTATAAGGTTATCTATCCACTTAACGCTATCGGATTATGGTATGGACAGTTTACTTAATGTCATTCCTCCTCTGTCGCAGAATGTACATTACACTATATAACTATATATATATATTTAATGACTATATCATTTTATATGTCTGTTGATTAGTACTTCACTGTCAATGTAGAGTATACTTGTTGGATTTATGAATGGTAAGCTTAGTATTTCTAAATGCATAAATGAATTTGAAATGCTAAAAATTCTAAAAACACCTACAATGTTAATACAGTTTTAATCACTCAAATCTATAAATCCAACAAATTTTAACAAAATTACATAACAATAAATTAAAAATATCCCCACCAAACAATAACATTTTAAACTACAACAAACCTCTTGGGACATTGAAAATCAAAATACGTAGACATTGAAAATCCACAACATTTTGCCAATATCCTCAAACCTTTTTCCATTTATGTTATAACTAAACTGCGTGGTTATAGATATTTATCCAAATGACTATGAATTTGGGCTTGTCAGCAAGGAATCCAACTTTGGCAACAATGTCATGCATGAAGAAGCATTGGAGTTTCATTTCAAATGCAATCCGAGTCCAAACCCGCAATTGATCATGTTTACACATACCATAGACGTAAAGTGAAATAATTGATTAGGTTCTCAAGATTTCAAAGTATTAAATCAAATATCGATCTCAGAAGCATAGGCGCTAATGCTATTGATTAAATTTACAGCATTTTTTTCATCTCTGTCCAAGAGTCAAATCATTTATTACAATCATAAAATTTGAAATTTTGAATTGCCATAATTGGCAAAAATTTTCCAATTTCGTAATTTATTAAAAACGGAAATAAATTTCCGACAATTTTAGATTCTAAATTATTTTGTCCAAATTCTTTATTTTGGGGATGTCACATCCTTTCCCCCTTAAATAAAACACTATCCTCAGTGTTCCTTCCTTTCCTGGAACAAGATTGGATGAGATTTCCTCAAGTCTCTCCCCAATTCCCAAGTGGCCTCCTCAGGACTAAAGTGCTTCCATTGCACCTTTACCTGAGCAACGACTCTGTTCCAAAGTGCTATTTCTCTCCATTCCAAAATGTGCAGGGGTTACACCTAGAATTCACCTACGGGTTCCATTTGCACCAAGTTCCAATCAATCATATGAGTAGGGTCATGAATATACTTTTTCAGCAATGAAACATGGAATACATTATGAATTCTTTGATTAGCTGGAAGTGCAAGTTGGTATGCTACGGGTCCAATTTGAGCTAGTATCTTGAAGGGCCCACAAAACCTGGGTACCAATTTGGCACAGTTCCCTAATTTCAATGATCTTTTTCGGGATTTAACTTTCAAATAAACATGGTCTCCTGCTTGAAATTCCAAGTGTCGTCTTTTCTGGTCTGCATAACTCTTCTGTCTGTCATGTGCTTCCTTCAAGTTCTATTGCACCTTTCTAACCATGTTCTCCATTTCTTGGATCATTTTAGGTCCAACCATAAGTCTCCAAGCCAGGTTATCCCAGCTGATTGGCATCATACATTTTCTGCCGTACAATATTTCGAAAGGGCTTAACTTAGTCGAAGTTTGGTACCCATTGTTATATGCAAATTATACTAGGTGCATATAGTCTTCCCACTTGTTCAGTTTTGTTCTCACATACATCCGGAGCATATCCTCCATGATATGGTTTGTCCTTTCAGTCTGTTCATCCGTTTCTGGATGATAACTTGCACAAAAATTCAAGTTAGTATTGAGCCCTACAAACAATTCCTTCCAAAAGGTGGATGTGAATTTTATGTCTCTATCTGAAATCACCATTTTAGGAATACCATGTAGTCTAAAGATTTCTTTCATGAATATTTCAGCAATGTTTATAGCTTTAAAAGTATACTTTACAGGAATAAAATGTGCATACTTACTGAGTTTATCTATAACAACCATGATAGAGTCATTTTGTTTTTGAGTTTTTGGCAAACCTGTTATGAAGTCGAGTGATATAGTCTCCCATTTCCATTCTGGTACTGGCAATGGCTGTAATAGGGCAGCTGGATGCTGGTGTTCAACCTTAACCTGTTGGCAATCTTGGCACCTTTCCAAATATTCTATTATTTCCCCCTTCATACTAGGCCAATACAATAGTTTTCTAAGTGTTGTTATTATTTTTTGGTAACCTGGGTGGCCAGAATACGGTTTCTTATGCGCTTCGTCCAAGATTGTTAATTTTAACCCTACTGAATCTAGTATGTAAAGTCTATTTTTAAATTGTAACAGTCCCTTCTCGTCGATACTTAGATATGGTTCATCTAAGTTCACGGTGTTGTTTGTTAATTCTACCATTATTTTAGTATAATTTTCGTCATCAATACCTATCGCCTTTATTCTTTCTTCTAGATCACTTTCTGCCCTGCTAGTATTCATTTCAAATAATCCATGGATTCTTCTACTTAGGGCATCTTCTACCCTGTTTTCCTTGCCCTTGATATTTCTGACCTCGAAGTCGAATTTTCTCAAGAAAGATAACCACCTTGCCTGTCTTGCGTTAAGATCTGGCTGGTTAAACAAATATTTCACCCCACTGTTGTCTATTAATAATACGAATCTTATTCCCATTATGTAGTGTCACCACATCTTTAGAGTGTTTATTACTGCTACCAAGTCCAAGTCATGGGTGACATAATTCCGCTCGTGTTCTTTTAATTTCTGAGACTCATAACAGATAACATGTCCTTTCTAGGATAGGACACCACCTAGTCCTTCTTTACTTACATCAACGCATACGGTGAAGTCTTTATCTGGTTCTACTACTTTCAATATGGGTGTCATTGTCAATAATTCCATAAGTTTGTTGAAGCTGTCTTGACACTTCTCTGACTAATTAAACCGGGTTCCTTTCTTTTGTAATGAGGTCATAGGGTAGGCTATCTTGCAAAACCCTTCTAGAAACCGACGGTAATATCCGGTGATTCCCATGAACGACCATATGTCCGCTACATCTTTAGGTATTGGCCATTCCATGATGGATTTCGTCTTTTCAGGGTCTACGGCAATGCCCTCTGCTGAAATTACATGTCCCAGATATTGTATTTTTTCCTGATAGAAGTCACACTTGTCGAAATTGGCGTACAGTTTGTGCCCCCTTAACATTTGCAGCACGGTTCTTAAGTGTTCCTCATGTTCCTCCTTCGTCTTTGAATAGACTAGGATATCGCCAATGAATACTACTACGAACTTGTCCAAATACTTACTAAAAATATTGCTCATTAGGCACATAAATGTGGCTGGGGCATTAGTGAGTCCAAAAGGTATGACTACAAACTCGTAATGTCCATATCTTTTCTAAAATGTTGTTTTGTTTATGTCCTCAGCTTTTATCCGAACTTGATGATAACCAGAGCATAAATCCAATTTTGAAAAGATCTTTGCCCCCCCCACTTGATCGAACAGATCATTTATCCTTGGTAAAGGGTATTTATTCTTAATAGTCATTTCTTTTAGTTGTCTATAATAGATACATAATATTAGAGTATCATCCTTCTTTTTCACAAAGAGGACTGGTGCTCCCCAAGCTGAGACACTCAGTCTAATATACTCTTTGTTTAACAACTCCTATAATTGTATTTTTAATTCTGTCAGTTCTGGTAGACTCATCCGGGGGAACCAGGTAATAGATCTATAGAGAAGTCTATTTCCCTTCTAGGGGGTAATTCTGGTATCTCATCCACAAACATGTATTTGAAATCACATAGGACAACTTAAAGTCTTACAAATTTGGCTTATCGCCCTTTATTGCAAGATTTGTGACTTGGATGGCATACACTTGGAATCCCTTTCTCATACATTTCTTTAGTTGCATCGCTCAAATTTATTCGACTGATACTGGTTTCAATATACCTTGGGTTGTCCTGGCAGTGTCGGAATCATCCTTATAGCTAAGCATCTTTGTATAGAAATTTAATATTGCTTTGTGTCGTTCCAACCAATCCATGCCAATAATCATATCGTAAGATCCTAATGGTAGGATGTTCAGATCGGTCTTTATACATTGACTATCTAAGCTGAACTCAAAATATGGAACAAACTCCGCTACCTTTCTTTTAGTAGCAGTCGCTAATTGTACAAGCCATGATTTCGAGTGCTTCAGTTTCTTAAGTTTGTTTGACTCATCCACACTAGGTGTAATATAACTTAACGTAGCTCAAGGGTCAATTAAAACAAAAATTCAAGTATCATTGATTTTACCTTCAATTTCTACCACCGAGGACTGGTGGTCAGCTTGTCAACCATCTATGGCTGCATTTATCCGATGTAGGCTTCTACCCACATCTCCCACTGTTGAGGCTTCCCATATATTATGAATAATAGTTCTATTTGTTGAAATCAAACACGAACAGTTCCTCCTTAGATGAGGCTCTCTGTATTCCCAACACTTTAATGGCTCGAGGGGGTTGTCTCCAAACTTCTTCATTCCCAAGTTTATTGGTTTACCACTGCCTTGCGTATTCACATGGTTTGAGTGAAAGTCCTTTCTCGGAAAACGTTTTGCTGTATTTCGATGAGGAGTTGGCTGGTACCCCTTCTTCCGCTAGTTCATTTGTTCTTGTTTCTTATCCTTCCATGTTTTGGGAAACTCTACCCATTGTTTGTACTGATCGTAGCACATTCGAGCTTTCCTGAACACTTCGCTCAAGGATTTGGGGTTGCCAAATTCAATTATGTCCTTGTAGGACTGTGGTAGGCAACTTAGAAAACACTGAATTTTTACTTCATCCTCTCGGATGTATGGTATGAACCTTAACAGTTCTAAAAACTTATTTATAAGGTCCTCCATTGTCATCTGTCCATGTCTTAACTCGTAGAATTCTTTTGTCTTTCTTTCATAGTAACTTTCTGAAAGGTATTGTTCCTTGAAATACTTCTTAAAGTCAGACCATTCCAACTATTTTTCCTTTAGGCCCTTGGCCAATTTCAGGTCCTTCCACCAAATGCTGGCCTTCCCTTTCAGATTGTAGATGGCCATTCTGACCTTCATGTTGCTGGAATAGTTGTAGATCTGGAACTATTTTTTGATGTCCAACAACCATACTTCAGCTTCCTCTCTTGTCTTGGATTCTCCATCAAAGGTAGCTGGTTTAATCTTTTTAAATTCTCCTTTGAGGTGCTCTACTCGTTTTATTTTAATGTCAGATTTAGTTTTTCCCTCAACTGAAGGTGTTCCTTCTAATGAACTATCTCCTTTTTCTATTTCTGCCCCGGAGTTCTTGGAATCCCTTTTGTTGACTTCTTCCTAGTGGTTATCATCCTTTGGGATTTTCTTGGTCACTATACTACGTAGCAGGACTTCATTTATCTCTTGCTGTTCCTATTGTGCTTTTTTCAGTTTTTCATTGTCTGCTTTGAAAATCTGTAATTCAACAATAACGTTCCTCATTGTTTCTAACACTTTCGTGGGTGAACTTCTGTCACTATTTTGTCTTGTATCTCCAGGGGGTCTCTACTGCGGGTTTTCTCCCATCCCGATCTCTGTATCATCCTGAGTTGCCATAATGAACAAAACAAAAATAGCTTTCTGTTTGTAACCATCATATTTTGTTATTTTTACATAAAACGAAAGATATCTATACTAAATAGTTATTGTGGCCCTATTCAGGTCCAGTGTTGTCACCTTTTTGATCTGATACCATATGTAATGTACCTCAAAATTTACATAAAGAAAAAAAATGTTTGGGAACATTGAGTTGATTTTGTATGCTTGAGGCCGTTCAATCACTTTTTGATCCTAAGGTACATTCATATTACTTCTTTTGCTCCTCTATCTTATTAACATAGGGTCGCTAATTCTTTTGGTACATTGTTGCATACGACCACATGTCCATAATTAGGAACCAATAGTCTCATGGTAACTCAATACTATCCACTATCTTAATCCTAAGCCACTCTAAGACATGTAGTTGTAGCCACTTAGAGTATCGCTATCCTATGTTTCAAGGTTAGGTGTGTCAGCCCTATAGAAGTCCAATCCCATAATTGTAAGTAGCATTATACAATCTACAAAGAGAAATTAACATTATTTAGAAACATAGGCTTTGGTTTGGGTGAGAGAGGGTTCACCGTCTCAGGCTCTTTCGTTCGCACCCTGGTTAAGATTTTTGTGGAAAATGTCACACACCAAGCCCTTTGTTGGCTCAAGCATCATGGACAGGGTACACAGTTCAGTCTCTGTGCCAAATGCATCGAGGTTCTTGGTGGTGCTTCCCGATAGCCATTTTGTGTGGTAAGTTTACGTTCGACTCTCCTTTTATTTACATTTTTAAACAAACATTCTACCTTGTATGTGAGTCTCTGCATAGCTATGTTCTTTGATAATGTCCACATCTTATTTCCAGGGTACTGTGTTAGAAAAAGGGATTCGGGTTCTGTTTGGGTAAAGGTTTTGACTCTTCTACTCTAATTTATCCCTGTTACTGCACCATATGACTTGTCGGGACCGAGCCATTACTTGTATCACAACGTCTATCATGAAAGTCGAGAACTTATTCAGTTAAACCCCTTGCTATTATTCTCTATTCTCCTCTGTTGGATGGTCCGTTACACCCTTGTTATTTTTCTTCCTGGTTCGGTTAAACCCTAGTTATTATGTCCTGTCCTCCCCGTTGGATAGTCCGTTAAATCCTTGTTATTGTTTCCTGGTCTTCTGTGGTTGACTTTAGTGTTAACTGGTAGCATCGATTTAGAAGCAAAGTTCTTTCCATTGGATGAATGCGTTTAATATCCTCTGTTTAAGTTGAAAATATGAAATTTTACGTTTACCATGCATCATTTTCGCCTTTTATTTATTTTTCTCTTATTCTTGTAATATCTCTTCGAATTATACCCTGGTATCTATTATTAATAATGATCACCTAGTTGTGCGAGGGTACCCATTAGGGATTCACGAACACTCCTTCTCCTTTCATTTCGGTGATGTAGCATGACGAAAGGAGGCATACATCCTCTACTTCAGTTAAGTATTCAACGGGCCCTGTTCTAGTCGTTTTCTATTTTGTAGCTTAGATACATTATCCCGTTTGGTTTTTTTTTTAATGCTTCTCATTAATTTTGTGTAGGTGTAGGCATGCCGAAGCATGGGGACTCCCTCCTCACTCCATCAAAAGGTATTCGGGTTCCTACACAGTATCTAAGTTATTTTTCGAGATTCAAACCCCACTGGTCCGGGCTCTGTCTCATCCTAAAGTCTAAGAGATTAATTCCAGGTTTCATGGTATGGGGTATGCTCTGAATTGTATAAAGTGTTCTGCAGTATACAGAACCATCACACAGTGTGTGCATGGTTGGAATTTGGTAACTAGACCGTCGATTGTTAAAAAACATATAGTTCTCATTATATCATGTGTGTTTAATCTGTTGGGGGTCTGGGGACTCTGAAGTATTCTCCCCTGTATAATATAAATTTGAATTTTTGCTATGGCTATCATTGTTATTTTGTTCCAGAATTGAATCTCATTATTGGATGTATAACCCCTTTCCGAAAAAAATCGTCCATGCATAGTGATTACGCCTAAGGGTTTGGTTCTTTCCTAGAATTAATATGTTCAATGATTCTAGTTTTTTGTTTATGTTCCAATCGAAGAATTAACTAGTTTCAGTTTCATGCATTACAAGTCATTTACCTTCTATTTTTTCAGTTATAAATGTTGAATAACCTTTATCGACCTGCTTACCCATGGAAAAGTAGCTTCATTATTAGTTTGGATTCACGCCTCATATACTATCTACCTTCTGTGTCAATTATCATGATCAAATAATCCCTTAACGGACTGCTCACCAGTGAATTGATAGGTTCAATGCAGTTCATGTACTACTTTCCTTCTGTTTTTGTTATCACTTATTATATAAGTTCCTTATAGATCTATGCACCAGAAGGTTCGATGGTCATCATTATTTGTTTATGGTTCATGCTTTGTTATCTTGTTTTTCTATTATCGTTATTATATAAGTCTCTACAGGACTGTTTGGGTTACATTTCAAGGCATTTTTTATCCTCTCTTTCTTGATTACTTATATTGATTAAAACCTCTATGGGTCTGCTCACATGAACAAGACACAACATAGTCAATACGACATAACCTATGGTTTAACTGTGGGTAAACATTTTCTTAACAGGGTCTCCCCTTGTTCTCGTATCTATCTCAAATTATGCATGTATATATATCTATATAGCCTACCTGTAATGGGGTTTGAGGACTCTTTTCTTTTCTTGGATTTACAATTTTCCTCTAATAAGGTTATCTATCCACTTAACGCTATTGGATTATGGTATGGACAGTTTACTTAATGACATTCCTCCTCTGTCGTAGAATGTCCATTACACTATATATCTATATATATAGATTTAATGACTATATCATTTTATGTGTCTGTTGATTAGTACTTCATTGTTGTAGAGTATACTTGTTGGATTTATGAATGGTAACCTTAGTCACAAAGGCTCATTGTTTATTAGTACCATCCATAGGAAACTAAAACAAGACAATATGTTATGGGATTTGTAACTATTACAGAATTTGTTTCGTTGTTAATACCTTTTAGAAATCTTAGTAATTTACCCAATATTAAATCTAAATAAAAAGGTCCATTTCCAGCTAATCATTCTGAAGTAAAAAGTTAGGTCTTTCCCACAATATTCGACCAGAAACAAAATCATATATAGAAGTAAAACAGATTTCAATACATAATCATTTGACTAGAGAAAGGTAGATTTACATATCTGAACCAGATTTTATGGGAAGACGAAGGGAACAGCCACGTTCCTCCCAACCATAGAATAGGGAAGCCAATCTACTTGCCTGATTCACCCCCTAGTCTGACCATGAATCCATGAGGGCAAATTGAAATCTCCTCTCCAGCAATGTCCTTCAAATATCAGTCGTATCCCCCTTACCTCACAGTCACACAGTAGTGTTCATAACAGCAAGAAAAAAAATTCTTAGTCTTTCCCTAGCATACATGGCAGTGTCCTGCCTCCTCACATATGCTCTTTTATTAATTTGCCTAGGACTTTTTCCCTCTCTTGGGGAAATTTCACATCTTTCTAAATCCCTAATTTTTAGGGGCTGCCTTTGGCCAAATCACTGATTTCCACTTGTAACAATCAACCCAGAGTTAATTTCAATGTGTTCCCCACTCATGGAGTCATGGTCAACTAAATTCAACATGGTTGCTCCATTTGTCCCCCTACAATCAATATAAAAGATTCTTTTCTTTCCTTTTTCATATAAGTGTCATAGTCAAGTAGCTAGTTGGGACAAATCATATCTCTGCCCAACAGTAAAATCATTTATTACAATCATGAAATTCGAAATTCGAAATTGCCATAATTGACAAAAAATTTCCAATTTCGAAATTTACTAAAAACGGAAATAAATTTCTAGCACTTTTAGATTCTAAATTATTTTGTCCAATTTCTTTATTTTGGGGATGTCACACCTTTCTTCAAATTCTCCAGGGGTATAAGACAGGTCTTCCCTCTCTCTCCTATGGTTTATGTTTTCATGGAAGAAGCTTTAAATAGAAGACTGGAATGGGAATGAAGTTCAGGATCAATCCCTTGTTTGTGAAAAGAAAGGGTAGTCAAAATAATAGATCACTCTCAATCCGTTGATGATACATTATTAATGGGAGGTGCATATAGAACTATGGAAAGAATATTCAAATGGGCACTAGACCAATTTACTCAAGCTTTTGGTGGCATAGTCAATAAGAACAAAAGAATTATTTATGATTGGAATGTAGTAGCACAAACTATCCAGGGTATCTCTCAATGATTGTTTTTCTCATTCTCAGATGATTGGAAATATTTCAAATATTTAGGCATGCCTATCTACTTAAAATCTCTCCCAAGGTAATCCCAACATGGCCTTCTATAAAAAATCAAAGAAAAGTTTGTAATGTGGGGTGTGTCTTCATTGAACCCAACGGGTATATTGGTTCTTATTAGATCAGTCTTATCTTCGTTTCCTATTTTTAAATTTTCCTTTTTGTTAGCTCCCATGGGAATTAATAATTCCTTGGCACAATACATACCAAAATTTCATTGGTAAGGAGGAAAAACTATCTAAAAAGAATTTCATCTGGTGAAGTGGCAATTGGTCAAATATCCTAAAGGTCATGGTGGATTGGGAGTGAGAGACCCTAAAATGGTAAATTTAGCTCTGGGATCCAAGATTTTATGGTGACTGGTAAAAGGGAAAAAGGAATGGTGGAAATTTTATTTGTCGAAAATGTAAGCTCCCTTATCCGTATTCAACTGTCGCTAGCTCATTCAAAAACCAACTGGATGTAACTATTTTCTCATTGGGAGATTCTGGAATGGTCCATTGCTCCATCTAGAGTTCTCAACCTAGATCTGTGGAATAGTTGACACATAGCCAACAGAATCTTGATGGAAGCTTGGCTATAAAGACTTTTGTTTGGTCCCCAAGCTCAATCAATCGCCTTCAGTCTTACACCATCAATCAGAGTGAACAGAGCTTGGAACTGCCATATGGAAAGAAAAACTAGTGTGGAACTAGGAAAACTTCTACAACAATTAGTCAAAGCCAAGCAACATCAATGGTTGGAGGTATGATCCATTCGGCATCTAAATTTCTATTCTTTTAAAGAGTTTTATTCCACATATTTTAGAATCGATTTAATCTATCATTTGGTATCAGAGTGATTTTATCTCCGCCTTGGTGTTTTGGATAAAGATAGGTTTATTCTGTCTCGGTGCGTCCCTATTGGGTTTTCCTTGCATATTCTCTGCACATTTTAATGCATATTGTTGTACGTCTATCCATATTAAGATGGAATAACCATACATTTATGTGCGTCTTTCTTTTATAATTTGGTTCTACATTTTTTAAATTAAATTGATGTGCTCTATACAGAGAGGTTTCATTGCATTGTTGTGTGTCTTTACGTTATTTTACTATACGTTTTTTCCCTAGGGAGAATAACATCTGTACACTTTGCTTCTGAGTTACACAATATTTAGAAGCCAAGGGGCACAGTTTTATGTCATATTTAGTAGTTTTAGAGAGGAATTTCTTGATGCACTTCTTCGTTGTTATTACATGTAAATGTGCTTGCAATCCGGATGATCTTTTATGGTCATTAAAATAATTTATTTATTAACCTCTTCTTGGGATTGAAGAATTTGTAATTGTCTTCTAAGTAACAGTACTTACTATTCTGGTGAAAGTCTTTTTGATTTGATTACATGTGTTGTTAGTGCTAATTTTTTTGTCTTGCCATCTCTTAAATCGCTAGGATGAATTTCTTCACTAGTGTACTATTTAGCATCAAAATTTTCAAGAGATTGGTTAAGAGCAAGAACATGTTCCAGTGGTTTTTATTTAATGTTATCATTGCAACTTACATTCTAGAAGGATGTTCAACATGCTTTCTTATATTTACCTTTGTATAGTTTAATTATATATTTTCATTTGCATGATGTGATTATTTCTTCTCTAATTAAAAACACATTATTTTGAATGAGTATACATCGTTGAATGTTATGCATGAATATTGTAGTTTTATTTATGCAATTTATAATTATTCTCATATCAAGTTAATTTTATGCATAAAAGAAATAATGTCTAGGGATCCATATAAATTTTTTGATTAGAGAATAGCCACAACATCTCTAATCAAATAATATTATATATTATGATTGATTAAGATCACGTAAAGAATATTTGGACATTAATTGTAATTAATTATACTAAATATAATAAATTTTATCCCACGGGAATTTTTATTATATTTATATATAATTAATTAGGATAAAATATCAAATTATTCATAACTTACCCACATGACTTTTGAATTGATAGTTTTATCATAAAGTTCAAATTGAATCTGCTTGAATTGAAAATTTAGCCCAAAGGCAATTTTTATATCATTAGATTCAAATTTAAGCATGAATTTACATTGCTAAAGGATGAAATTTTATTTTTTGGCCTCAATTTTAACGTAAGCATGTGATCTTTAATTTTATGCAGTTGTACAACATGCAAATTTCTCTAAAATTCATTGTGATATCCCTGAACTTAAGGAAGATAACTATAAGGTCTGGAAGGAGAGAGTTCTCCTTCATTTGGGGTGGATGGACATAGATTATGTTATTTGGAAAGATGAACCACCAACACTCACTAATACCAGCACTGCAGTAGACATCACGCTTTATGAGTGATGGGAGAGATCTAATTTCCTAAGCAGGATGTTAATTAAGACTAAAATTTCAACTGGTATTCGTGGTTCCATTGATCAGCATGAAAAGGTCTGACTGAAAGCCATTGATGATCAATTCGTCACTTCAGACAAGGCATTAGCAAGCACCCTAATCATGAAGTTCTCATCCCTAAGGCTCATCAATGTGAAAGGTGTGCGCGATCACATCATGCAAATGAGGGACACTGTGGCTCAATTGAAGAAACTTAAGGTTGAAATATCGGAGTCTTTCCTGGTGCACTACATCCTAAACACCCTTCCACACCAATATGGACCCTTCAAAATCTCGTACAACACACATAAGGATAAATGGTCAATTAATGAACTCATGACCATGTGTGTTCAAGAGGAAGAGAGACTGGTGATGGAACTGGGAGAAAGTGCAATGCTGGCAACGCATAGAAAGGGAAACTCTCAAGAAAATAAGAAAGGGAAAGGTAAAGTACCTCCCCAAGATGATATCAAGAAGGATTCCAAGTGTTTCTTCTGTA
>JASDQU010713104.1:5729-22235 GCA_032191745.1 Picea mariana
TATATATATATATATATATATATATATATATATATATATAAGTTAAGTAACCACCCAGATTCACTTTGGCATTCCCTTTCCCTTGCTTTAAGGGTATACTATTTATATCCACTATATTTTGTGTGTGACATGGTAAGAAAGAACATGATTGGAATTATTATTGATTGGTTTATCCAAGTGTCAATTTGGCTTAATGTTTCTATAACTAGATAAATTTAAGTGGTAGAGTAATTATGAATAATTTTCCATCAATTTAGTTAGTCATATAGAAAAAAAAAACAAACAATTTACTGAAAATGTTTTCTAAAATTTTCTATGGCCAAAACTTAGTAGATCGTAATAGAGACATTTTAATTGATAGGTTTATAAATGTTTTAATTAATAAGTTTCTAAATTATCCATACAATACAAAGTTTCTAGCTTTCTTTGAAATGTGCTTACACTGTCCCAATTCGGAAAATTTACCTTGTGTTCCCTTACTCTCAAATGCACACACGAAACTAAATCAATGATCAAAATAAGGTTAAAAAAATTATCACAATATTATTTCATTAAAAATATCTCGGATTAAGATGAACCTATACTAGTTTATTTTAATATATATTTTTATAATTAAGATGACCCTTTTTTTAATTTTTTATTATTATGATTAGAGATTTATTTATTTATTTTTATGAATTTTTTTACTTAGATGAGACACATCTACTCACACTATAAATGTACCTCACTAATCTCAATGCAACTAGAAACTAATTAAAACAATACACAAGTTTAACCACAAATTCATATATAAATTTAATTGCACTTATTAAAATGGTTTTCCTCAAAATAAAAAAATATTTGCTTTGATCCATTCGAAGGACTATTTTATCATAATGCACACCAAAATAGAAATAAAACACGTTTACATTTAAACCATTTAAAATTACACAAAAGCAGCTCAATATTCAAAATGGGAGATGCTTTATTTGTTCACAATGAAACTACAATTTATTTGCCCACTGTAATCTCTTGAGAAATTAGAGTCTTGAATTCACCATTTCACCCACAAGGACTAAAATCCTATGTAGTCCTTACAATAGAAATGTTTCCTTTGGCCAAAAGCATGAACAATACCAATCATCTCTAATGTACATAGAAACCAATGAACTTATTACCCAATTATTGGAATTGGATCAATTCATCCTCTCGAATACCATATGTTTTATATCGACATGGCAATTGTTGATTGGTTTTGACCTATTCACTAATGTAGTGAAAGGGCATATGACCTTGTGGGCTCTTAAAACTCTTGTGAAACTCAAGAAATTATAGTTGTCAATAAAAACTCTTGTGAATTTCAAAGGGCATATGACCTTGTGGGCTCTCAAAATTCTTGTGGATCTCAAGAAATTATAGTTATCGATCAAAACCCTTGTGAATCTCAAGAAATTATAGTTGTCAATCTTATTTCAATTAGACAACGATCATAATTGTTTGGAAAGAATCTCACAAGGCCTTCAAATATGGGATGAGGATTGCAGATCTCTTCTCTTATCAAATGACTATTGAGCGTTTCATACATATTATGCAAAGCTCTTCCTACAAGCCTTCAAATCCTCCAAACTCTTGAACTTAATGCTCTTATTTAGTTCAATTCATCCAAACATTTGAGGTCCAATGTGCAATCTCTCCATGAAAACCCTTTGAATCAGTTTGATCCATGACCTCAAAATACTATACATTGAATTTCATCAAAAGATTGAAGTCAATTGTGTTACCTCTTTAACATGACCTTTTAAATCTACCTAGCTTAGAAATTGAGGCTTCCATTAAGTTTAGTTCATTGGCCCTTTGACATCCACTAAAACCCTTTGAATCAGTTTGATCCATGACCTCAAAATACTATACATTGAATTTCATCAAAAGATTGGAGTCAATTGTGTTACCTCTTTAACATGACCTTTTAAATCTACCTAGCTAACAAATTGAGGCTTCCATTAAGTTTAGTTCATTGGCCCTTTGACATCCACTGTACACTTGGCTTCGCAGAAGGATTAAAATCCACTCAACTCATCCTAGACCAAAAATATAATTAAGTTCTAGTTTACCCTGTCCACTATGCACTTGGCTCTACAAAAAGCTTAAAATCCACTCCACTAAAACGGTATAATAATTTTTCGAGTGTTTAACATCCAATATACACATGCATTCATAAAACACGACCTGAATAGAGTTAACTTTCATACTCAATCCAATTGAAAAAAACTTGAACTCTAAATACAATCCTTCTCAAAAATCGAACACAAAACCTTTCTTCCATCCAAAATTTTAAGTAACCTGTAATAAGCAACATACTAAGCATCTACACTTAACAAAGGAAAAACTTGAAACTTGAAACTAAAAATCGAAGGGAAAACTTGAAATAGTAACTCTTTGTGTATGACTAGTCTAAACTAGGAATGCTCATGTAGTACCCAATCTCTTCCACCTATGTAAAAACTTCATTAACATGTAACCTTTCTAATATTTTTTAATAACTTTGTGTATCCCTTGAAAGCATTTATAACGTGTTAAAATGACTTTTTAACTATTTCGGAAGGTTTCCTAATCACTTCACCTATAACTCTTTAATTTTATAATTTGTTCCATGGATACCCACTACTTTGGAAAATCGAAACCCTTAATAAGTTAACTAATAAAATAAAAAAATAAAAATTACAACTGATTTTATTCACCTTAAAAAATTTACTTAAACAAACAATTATAAACATATTACACATCGTGTTAATATTTAGTTTAACTATTTATAATTTCATTTCATTTCTTAATTAACTTTCTTTATTATTAATTAACATACATTTCCATTTACATTAACCTATGTAATTTTTATTTTCTGATTTTATTAGTTAACTTATAAAGGGTTTCGATTTTCCGAACTAATGGGTATCCATTGAGTAAAGGAGTCCCGACAAGTACTGCAACTCTCGTGATACTTATCCTGAAATCATGACTTTTAATTTTGATTTGTTTTTAATGAAGATGTGATATTTTTTAAAAATAATTTGTTGACTATTATTGAGAAGGTAAGAAAATTATTATAAAGTAATTTGGCTTGATATCATGAAGATGTGATATAAGTATTTAATTTTCTTTCTAAAAACAACTTGTTGATTTTTTGAAAGATGCTAAAATTTAAAATAGTTTAATTTTTAATCGATAACAAAACAATCATTATTAATTATTATTTAAAATTAATTTATTATTATTATTTAAAATACAATTTTAATAAATAAAATTTCATTCTTAAAATAATTATGTATATTTTAAATTTATTTTTTTTATTTTTTAAATTACAATTTTCATTATCACCATTTATTAACTAAAAAATCTTAATACATTTTTAATTAAAAACTAATGACAATATTGTTTATTGTCCTTAAATTACAATAATACATTCATGGAATATATCATAAAAATTACCTTTTTTAAATCACTATGAACAATTTGATGCATAAAATAGAGTTTCACCTTTGATGGCTATTTATTTATTTATGAGAAGTTCAGTACCATCTAAAAAAATCTTAATAGTGTAAGTTAAGTATTCAATTAATTAAGGATTTTTTTTAATCATTGAAGTCTATGTGTTATTTTATCTTAATGTTTTTGGCTTCTTCTTTTTTCTTTTTCATTTTTTCAAATTAGAATTTTTTTCGAATAATTAGGAATATTTTTCCATAAGTTGATCTAGCTTAATGTTCTTGACCTATTGTTTGTTTTTCCTTGACCCTTTATTTTTTTTCCCTTGACCCCTACTTTCTTTCCCTTTCAACTCATATTAGGATTTTGTCGAATAATTAGGGATATTTTTCATCATAAAAGTTGGTGTTATTCTAGCTTAATGTTTTTGGCCTTTTCTTTTTTCCTTTTTAACTTTTAAGAAAAAAAATCTTAATAAAATATAGATAAAATATTCAATAGTGTAAGTTAAATATTCAAGTAATTAAGGATATTTTTCCATCATAGAAGTTGATGTGTTATTGTAGCTTAATGTTCTTAGCTCATTCCTTTTTGCTTTTCATCTTTTTAGATTAGTATCTTTGTCGAATAATTAGGAATATTTTTGCAACATAGAAGTTGATCTAGCTAAATGCTCTTGGCCCCTTCTTTTTTTTGCTTGACCCCTTTTTTTTCCTTTTCAACTCATATTAGGATTTTGTCAAATAATTAGGAATATTTTTCCATCATAAAAGTTGACCTTTCAACTCATATTAGGATTTTGTCAAATAATTAGGAATATTTTTCCATCATAAAAGTTGATGTGTTATTCTAGCTTAATGTTCTTGGCCCTTTCCTTTTCCTTTTAAACTTTTAAGATTATAATTTTTGTTGAGTAGTTAGGAATATTTTTCTATCATGGAAGTTGATGTGTTATTATAACTTAATGTTCTTGGCCCCTACCTTTTTCCTTTTCAACTTTTAATATTAGGTTTTTTGTTGAGTAATTAGGGATATTTTCCCATCATAGAAGTTGTTGTGTAATTCTAGCTTAATGTTCTTGGCCCCTTCCTTTTTCCTTTTCAACTTCTAAGATTAGGATTTTTGTATAATTAGGAATATTTTTCCATCATAGATGTTGATGTGTTATTGTAACCTAATTCTCTTGGCCCTTTCCTTTTTCCTTTTCAACTTCTAAGATTAGGGTTTTTGTTGAGTAATTAGGGATATTTTTCCATCATACAAGTTGGTGTGTTATTCTAGCTTAATGTTCTTGGCCAATACCTTTTTCCTTTTCAACCTATAAGATTAGGATTTTGGCCGAGTAATTTAAAATATTTTTCCCTCATAGAAGTTGATGTGTTATTCTAGCTTAATGTTCTTGGCCCCTTCTTTTTCCCTTTTCATAGTTTAAAATTAGGATTTTTGTCGAATAATTAGGAATATTTTTCCATCATAGAAGTTGAAACATGTGTTATTCTAACTTCTAAGATTAGGATTTTTGTCTTTCTATTGTAATAAAACAATTATATAAAACAAGGTTTCAAGCTTTTATGATGGGGCTTTTTGTGAACAAGCATATATTTTCTCATACATAGCTATCGTCATTTTGTATATTATGTATTGAAAAATATTTTTTCATTCTTCTATTAATAAGAATTGGATTCCACTTTAATATTGTATGTTTCATTTCACTACAAGGAGAACATCTTCTAGCGGAGGTTTTTAGTGTAAAACAATTTACCAAAAATTTCAAAAAAACCTTCGCTACAACCTCCTTTATTCGTTGTGGAGTTTTTAGAGGATTTTCTATATAACAAAAAAAAATTGGGCGGACAAAGATTGTAGTGGACGTTTTTTATTCGKTGCGTTTCTTGTCAAAACATGTTGGTGTAGTATTGAAAAACCCGCACCGAAGGTTAATATAACACAACGCACCAGTACAGTAATATAATAAAAAAACACCTCAGACCTGAATATAATGAAAAAAAAACCCTGGTGTGTTTATAACTATTGTGCACCGGATCTTCCTTTTTCGTCRTATCCATAGCATTGATGCTCTTATAATTTCTATAGACCATTCCATGTTCTTCTCTTATGATGCAACAATGTGATTAAGGATTTGTACACCCCAATGCGATCAAGTTATATATAACACCAGTGCRCTTTAGGATTAGTACGTCATGGTGTAGTTAAGTTATAGTTAGCCTTGGCASAATCATGTTATATGGAGACTCGGTGCATTTAATATAGAATGTGCCCCGGGGATTCTTTAATTATTATGTACAGATATGGGCGAAACATTTTTTTTAGTATGCATTGGTACATATAATGCAGTAAAGGAACTGATGCATAAATCATATTTAGATGTCTAGTTTGTATAATAAAGATAACGTACTGGTCCGAAAAAAATTAGTGCACCGGTTAATATTTCAAACATGAGCACCGTAAAATTTTGAAATAATAAATATTAGTGTATTCTATATCGTTTACAAAACGATGCATTTTCTCAATAGTAATTATCGGTGCATTATTATAATTAATATGCATCAGTGCGTATGACTCTTCAAGACACATCGTTGTCAATATCATGGCACACATTGTCTAGTGAGTTCAAAAGGATATAATGCATTGATATGTATATATTTTAATTAATTGTTTTTTGCAAATTTTCAATTAATTTTTCAATGATCCAAAAATACTTAGATGTAAATATAACTCTTAAATACACATAAACATCCGACTAGATTCGGTAAATGAAAATCGCTTGACTATTTGTAAAAACACATGTGAATATGTTTACTTGTCCATAAACTTCATTAATACATATGGATAACTTGAAGAATAACAAGATAATACATCAGGAAATAAAAGAACTCAAATTACATATATGGATGACATATGTTGCTTCATCTTCAAAGTCCCTTTAGATAGCATGATTGTTCTCCATCATCTCAAAATACCAAATTTCATTACAATATGGGCTTCCAAAAAGCCAATTCAATGGATTCTTGATCTAGGTGGATATCGATGGCCAACCACCTATTCCAACTGGCTCACATAAATATGTCATCTTGGCAGTTTCAATTTTCATCTTTGCAGTTTTTTTCTAGCTATTCGGGTACTAAACTTTCGGGGCCATTTGAGGCCCTAAACAACATTTTTTGGGCCCGCCACAGTCACAATATAGATGAAGTCACATTGTGACGGCATAATGTGTATTCCTCAAATAGACCTTTCCAATGGGCTATCGTGCACCTAAAACAAAGATCATATGCAAAAGTTACAACCCTAGGGAAGTTGATGTACCAACCTACCCCAATGGGGCCCACATGACTTTTGGTGCTTCATCTCTTAGTGTTAGGTTTTTGGATGTCTAGGGTTTTAGAATTTATGTTTGATGTAAAAAGGCCTTTGGAGCCTCATTGTACTCATCTTCTTGCGAATGAGTACACTCGTCACATCTCTTCTCGAAGATAAGTCGCCACCATTCTAGCAAGCTTGTTTCAGTCTGCATTTTACAGTTTCAACCTATTTCTTTATTGAATAGAAGCCATGTTTTACTATATCTCTATTATTGTTCATTCTATATATGTGTTAACAATATAGATCTGTATTCATTTCATTCTGCTAATAAAATATGGATCAGTGGTATTAGAGCAGTATTATCCTTGTCATTCTTAGTGCATGTCCCTCACGCGGTCAAGGTACAAAGAGTTGGGTCCCGAGCTTGTTTCTCTTGAGGAAAAAATCTCTTGCATGCCCAAGCGACCTTCCATGGCAAGGAGAAAATAAAAATGACAGGACAAGAGATCCTTTGACACTATTTCTCGAGGAATCTCTCGTGCAATAGAGGAAAGAGATGATAGATAGTTTTGCGCAAATCCTTCAACGACTACCAACAGGTGATGAATCTTCCTTGAGCAAAAGTGCCCTCCCCTTAAGGTACAGATCAACTTTGATATTCCTATATTTGAAGGTTTGATAGAAGCATATGTTGTAGACAAATGTTTGAATCTTCTAGAAGGGTATTTTTTTGTCCATAACTTTTCCAATAGAGAAAATATTACATTTACGCTCCTCAAAGTTGTCCCCCATGTCAAAGATTGGTGGGAGAATTTCTATGAGAAAAAAGAAATAGATGAAACCTCACTATTTACAGTCGCACTCACTTGGGATTCCTTCAATGATGTTATTAAAAAACAATATTATCATATTGGAAGTTATGATGCCTTGTATACAAGATGGACCACACTGCGGTAGGAAAGAGACCAAACAATGCCATAGTTCACAAATATCTTCCATACCTTGCACACTAAGATGGGTATCAAAGATTTTGAGTGACATATGGTGCTCAAATACCACAACGGTCCACATATATACATCTAGACATAAATGGATTTTATGGACATCTTGTCCTTGGGAACGACCAATTGATATCATGTCAAAATCGAGAAGAAGCTTAAAAACAATACGCGGCAGTTTGAGTTTGGGAATCCCTCACAACAAAAGCAGGGAAAGGGCAGTCCCAACCCGCAAAACAAAGGGCATAGAAAATATGGAAATCTTGAGGACAAGCAATCTAAGACGCAAACAAAGAAGGACAATGGAAAGATGAAGAAAGATGCTGGGAAGTGATGCGACTTCCATAAAATCCCCTGGCATAACATTGTTGATTGTTGCTCAAAGCATCCATTGGTGGTTGAGGTGAAATCCTATGAATCAGATGCAGGTCCCGACTTAGAGTCAAAACTAGAAAAAGGGATATGGATTATTGACGCGGAACCTAGTGCCATTGTTTCTACCACCAAGATCCAACACGATGAAAATTACAAGCCAGAGGAAGGAGAGCACCTCTTTAATTCAAAGATGTGGGTGAAGGGTACTCTGATGCACTTCCTTGTTGATAGAAGTAGCTAGAAGAACCTAATCTCAGTGGAGGTCATCAAGTGGTTGGCCTTGCCAACAATGTTTCACCTGCAACCATACACCATTGGATGGCTCCACCAAGGAAGCGATATTTGCATCAGCCAACAGTGTCGCATGTCCTACGACATCAATCTCTTTAAAGATGAGGTATTTTGTGATGTCACTCCCCTTGAAGTTTGTGATGTTCTTTTGGGACAACCTTATTTATGGAAACATCATGTTGTATAGGAGTCTAGGTCTCGTAGTGTTATTATTACTCTAGACATGAAATTGTATAGGATACCCGAGGTAGTCCCACCTACTTCCATTTCCTTGATGTTTTCCAAGCAATGCAGGAAGGTCATCTCTTAGACCAGGAAGTTTGTCTTATTCTTGATTCACTCTCAAAGTGAGTGGAAGGTTGTAGCCACATCTATGGCCTCCGTGGCCGATCTCTCCACGTAGCATAAGTAAGTGGATAAGGTCATGGAAGAATACAAATAAATATTATCCTCACCCATTGGGGTACCTCTACACTTTCAGGTCAAGCATTCAATCGATATGACCCCCGATGAATCACTACCAAATGGGCCAGTCTATTGTCGCTCTCCATTAGAGAATGAGGATATCAAGCGTCATATATAAGAACTTCTCCAGAAGGGGCACATCCAACCTTGCTCCTGCAATGGGCCCTGGAAGCTAATAACTCAAGTTTTTCCACCTAGAGAGCACCAAAATAAATGAAAAAATATATAATTATCCATTCTAGATACAAAATACCCGATTGAAACATTTTGTTAGCCCAAGGTTTCCTAGATATATCTTTAAAACCATCACAAAGTGTCTTCATGTATGCATACTGAATAAACTAGTGCTCTATGAACTTATCAACATTCTAAAGATTAAAATATACAAAACTAATAATTCAAAACTTACCCAACAATGGTTGGTTAATGTGAACGTCTCATTCACCTCTATGACTGGAATGTTTGCTTCTTTATAGGATTTTTGCTTCAATTTGAATTTTAGCTTAGATGTAGATGCCATTCTTCTCTATCAAAATTTTGGTATTTTCTCTATCATAAGAATACTCATCACCAGTATACACCTACCAAAAACCATAATGATTCTAGAGTCTTGAACTTCTGATGGTTCAACTATGTCCCTTTGCATTCTTATTATAATGGTTATCACAAGTATCTTCCATTAAATTCATTTTCTATTTCTCTAGTTGTTTTCCACAAAAATTTCAAAATTTGTGTTAGTGGCATTAAAATATAAGATATACTTTATTATACCTTCTAATCTAACCTCCCATGAACCTTTGTTTTTGACATGTTTCTTCCACTGTCAACCCATATTAGTTTCATCAACACATCACATCACAAGGGTGCCTCAAAGTTCTTTATTAAAGTCAAAGTACTCTCTAATTATTAAATCTTTTCCAAAGTAACATTACTCTTTACTTAACATAAACGCTTTCCTAAGATCGGGATGAATGCTAGGGTTCTGCTCTGAGACGCGAACTAGGGTTCTGTAGTCGCCCGGAGCCACGTGACTCCTTCTGTAGCCCCGCTGGGGCTCATGTATCGCAAGGAGGGAGGGCCAATGGGTGCCTCCTACAGCCAAGCTACTGCGAATGGGAATGTTGCAGAGGGAATAAAACGGCTAGCCTTCGAGCCGCCGTCCGAATTGCACTCAAAACTGATGGAGGAAGGCACATTCAAGGACCATGAAATGGACATCGACCCAGCAAAAGAGGCCAACCCTTCTCCTGCGTCAGCTCCTTGGTTTCCAGGTAAATGCATTCCACAACCACCACAAGCCCCAAAATATGTTATTAGCTCACCCCGCATAGAGGAGCAAAAACAGTACATGAGGGATTATGCCCTAGTCGGAAAATTTTTGGGACTCTGGCCTACCGAGCGGGATCTAATCAAGTGGATACAATATTGGTGGTGAACAAAGGGTCATTACGAGCTGCAACTGGGATCCAAGGGGTTTTTTACAATCATATTTCATAACCTTGAGGATCGCAACCGTATCTTTGATGGGGGACCGTATTTTTTCAACTCAGCGGGTCTCTTCCTGCGGTTCTGGACTGAAAATTTCAGCCTGGAGAAGGAGGACTTTGCGCATGCACCTATATGGATTCGACTATACTCTCTTCCACAAGAGTTCTGGCTAGAAGAGGTCCTGGCCGGCATAGGCAACACCATCGGCATCTATGTCAAATCCTCCGAAGCAACCAAGCAGAGGCGCTATACCTCCTATGCACGAATCTGTGTGTATTTGAACATATCTAAGCCACTCCCAGGAAACATCGTACTGGAATATCAAGATGAAGAATGGACTCAAACCATTGATTACGAACACATTCCGTTTTGATGCAGAAAATGCCATGAACATGGTCATCTTTTCAGGGAATGCCCCCTCAACATGGTTCAGAAAGACGGGAACTCTGAAAGTGGCAAAGAAAAGGAAGGCAAAGACAAGGATGGATTTGTACAACCAGCAGGGAAAATATGACAAGGAGGAAGAAAGAAACCAGCCCAAGTAAGTAAATATCCTTCTACTAGCAATAAGTTCGCAATATTGCAAGATCAACTGGAAAACCACACCACCCCCTCGATCCCAGGCGCACCACCTCCGAACTTGGGACCCCGAGACCCAAGCCTAGGAACCGAAACACCCCAGCAAGGCAAGGATGTTGATCCCCCTCACCCAAACATGGCTCAGCACACGCAAGAACTATAGGAGACAGAGGACGAGGACGCAGAAATGGAGCTGGAGGAACCCGACCTAGCAGGGGTGGACCTGGAGCACCTTGAGCACGCTTACAGGCAGCAAAAACTCTACACCATACCCAGAGACCAAATAAGGAAGGTACACAAGGTATTTCTTAACTCCTCAGCCGGATCTTCAGCCCAAGCCAGCAAATCCTTAGGAATCCAAAGAACTCAGTCAAAAAACCCAGGTAAAGCTCAGAAAGATGAGAAAAAAAGAGGGAGAAAATCTACTAACAAGATCATACAGGAAATAGGCAACTACATGGTGAACTCGGGACAAATCCACTTGATCTTGGATAGCTTCCCCCCGCTCCCCAACCCCCCGTTACTATGAATATCATCTCTTGGAATATCAGAGGCCTCAATGGACGTAGCAAGAAAAAAGTGCTACGGGATCTGATCATGACAGAAAAACTAGACATAGTAATGTTGCAGGAAACAAAATGCACTTCAGAAGACATTGATAGGCTTCTTCCCTACTGCTGGAAGCAGGGGAGAGTGGCCTCAATTGATTCCGTGGGTACCGCCGGGGGATTGGCCATGCTCTGGAATACCAATGAGGTGATACTGGAAAACTTCTTCACCACTAGATGGTCCATCACAGCGGACTACAGGTGCATAGGCTCAAACAAGCCTGGATACCTGACTAATGTATACGGTCCAGCCAGCCCAAGGGACAAGCAAGCATTCCTCAGAAGCCTGAATTATATTTCTACTCTCACACAGTATAACAAATGGAATGTCGGTGGAGATTTCAACATCATTCGCGGACTGGAAGAGAGAAAAGGGGCATCAAGACGACTTGAAAGAGATTTTGGTGATTTCAACAACCTCATTGATGATCTTCACCTCATTGATCTGGACGCCACCAATGGTACCTACACATGGACAAACAGAAGGACCAGAATACACCAAATCGCATGCAAATTAGACCGCTTCCTCATCTCTGATTCCCTTATGATGGAAGGTACGACAATGGAAGCTACTATTTTGAACCTCTCCGGCTCAGATCATTGGCCCATACAATTATGGATGGATGTCCCAGCCACACCTGGTAAGAAACCCTTCAGATTTGAACAGTTTTGGCTGGACCATCCGGATTTCCAAGCAAATATCCAGGACTAGTGGAGGGAGGCAGCGGTCCCACGTGGATCTAAAATGTTCAGATTCCAGCAGAGATTAAAGAACCTCAAACATACTCTCAAGCTCTAGAACAAGAATACCTTTGGAAATATCTTCGACTCCAAAAATAAGTTGATGGAACAAATGGGCGAGATCCAACATCAAATCCGATCGCATGGGTTAACTAATGAGCTAAAAACCTAGGAAATAGAAATAAACCAACAGCTTGAAGCCAGGAAAAGACAAGAGGAAATCTTATGGAGGCAGAAATCGCACGTCCAATGGCTAAAGGAAGGTGAACGCAATACTAAATTCTTTCACAGAACTGTCATCCAAAGGCGACACTCCAATAAGATCACGCATCTTATCTCGGATGGGGGAGAATCCATTCGCTCCCATGAGGACATTGAGACAACCTTGATAGACTACTTTCAAAATCTCCTCACAGAACCCCTCCTGGATAGGCATGAGGCTATCAATAAAATTACACGGAATGTGCCATCCCTGGTCACCCAGGAACAGAACTCAGCGCTGCTCTGACCCATCACAATTGAGGAAGTGGACGAGGTGCTTCAGAACACACCTAAGTGCAAGGCTCTGGGCCCTAATGGTTTCACCAACGATTTTTTCCATCATTGCTGGCCAATGATCAGAACAGAGGTCTGGGAAATTTTGGAAGACTCCAGAGCCACTGGTCAAGTCCTCCAAGCCCTCAATGCTACTTTCCTCACCTTAGTTCCCAAAGAAGGGAAGGCACATCATCCCAAGCAGTTCATACCTATAGCCCTATGCAATGTCATTTACAAACTCCTCACAAAAGTGATAGCCAGAAGACTCAAGCCTATCCTGTTGTCAATCATATCCCCGAAACAATCAGGTTATGTGGAGGGCAGACAGATCTTGGACAGCGTTATCTTGGCTCATGAAGTGATACACTCTCTACAAAAGACCAAAACTCCAGGTATGCTCCTTAAATTAGACCTCTCTAAAGCCTTTGATAAGATAATTTGGGACTTTATGCAAGAAATGCTCTTAGCTTTTGGCTTTGATCAGAGTTGGGTGAGCTGGATAATGAATCTTACCTCCACGACCTTCTTTTCACTACTTATCAACGGTGTCACCTCCCGTCCCTTCTCCCCCTCAAGAGGAATTAGACAGGGGGATCCTATCTCCCCCTTCCTCTTCATCATTCTGGCCGAAGGTCTCAGCCGCTCGATATATGCCGCATTTGAGAACAACCTTCTGACAGGTTTACCCCTGCATGGTATCTCTCCCCCTATTTTGCACAGTCAATTTGTGGATGATACCCTCTTGATGGGCAGCCCGACGGTCCGAGAGGCCAACTCTATCCTGGAGATTCTCCGCTCCTTCTCAGACGCCTCGGGCCTGGATTGCAATAAAGAAAAATATCAAATCTTCTTCTTCAACACCCCCCCTCCTATCCAGCGTCATATCTCTGAGATATTAGGTTTCACCCGAAGCTCCCTTCCATCCAAATACCTGGGAATCCCCCTAATTGATAATGCTCTTCGGAACTCCTCCTAGGAGCATCTAATCGCATCCTTTACCAAACGGATGTCTTCTTGGACCTTTTGAGTCTTAAACCTCCCCAGTCGTCTTACTCTCCTCCGAGCTATCCTCCAGGCCCTCCCGATTTACTCTTTCTCTGCGTTGGTTGCCCCCAGGTTCATCCTCACAACTATCAAAAGAATACAAAGAAACTTCTTATGGCACAGTCTCAACTCAGGGAAGAAGATGGTGCTRGTTAGCTGGGATAAGCTATGTCACCCAAAGGAGCARGGAGGCCTGGGTCTGAGGGACCCMTTCATCATGAATAAGGTTCTCAGTGCAAAAATATGGTGGCGCTGGTTAAAACATCCCAAGGACCTCTGGGACAGACTTTGGAGAAACAAGTATGCCCCAAATGTGGTCAAGAGGAACCTAATTAGGTGGAATGGGGACAGCCCGGGCTCCCTAATTTGGACTGCAGCCAAGCAGAACAGACAACTGGTGACTCGGCATGCCTTTTGGGAAATCAGGAATGGGGAAACAAGGCTTTTCGGGTGAGATTCTTGGCAACAATGGTCCGTCCTGAACACTGAGGATTGGGCTCGAGACATTTGCCCCCAAGCTATTTGAGCAAGTCTGAAAACAGTCGCTGACTACTGGCAGGACACTACCTAGGAGGACACCTGGCGTTGCTGGCACTTGGACAGGGAACACATCACTTTGGGGGCACACGTTGACTTGAAACCCTGGTAAAAGGAGATGGCCAAAAAGAAAATTTCCAAAATTGAGGGGGACGATATCCTCAGATGGGGATACCGACTGCAGGGCACCTTCAACACGCAGGAAGCCTACCTGGTAAAGACTATAACAGACCCCATCCCGGATATGACATCCTGGAACAAATTATGGAATCTCAAACACTGGCCAAAAATCACCCTCTTCCTTTGGCTCGTTCTCCACTCAAGTATCCTGACTTGGGATAATCTAACGAAACGCGGTTTTGTGGGGCCTTCAATTTTCATTCTATGTGGAGAAGCAGAGGAAACTATGAACCACCTCCTCAATACATGTCCCTACATTGGCCAAGTCTGGGATCAAGTGGCGCTTATCATGCGCACATCGGACCGTAATAGGGACAGCATCCTGGAGACCATAACGAACTGGAGGGACATGGCTTTCCAGTTCCCCCTCTTAAATCATATTTGGCAACTCATCCCAGGCTTTATTCTTTGGCAGACCTAGAAGGAAAGGAACAGGAGAATTTTCAAAGGCCAATCCCTCCTGTGGCAACAGTGCTGGCATTTATGCCATATTAATATCTTGGAAACGGTCCAACTCTAGAGATGGTCTGAGGTGGATCTGACTGGGCCACCCTCTGAACTTCCCATCTTTCAGGAGTGGACGCTGCTTCCCTTTATTCCAGCACCCATAATCTTCTCCTCTAAGCTCCGAAGTCCCTCCTCTTGGTCTCCTCCCTCGAAGGATTTCATCAAACTTAACTTTGACGGAGCCTCTAAGGGCAACCCTGGTGCTGCAGGCTATGGGGTCGTCTTCCACGACCATCTTGGGCACATCCTGATCATAAATGCAGGCTCCCTCGGGCACTCAACGAACAATACAACAGAACTCTGGGGACTTATTAAAGGATTGCACTTAGCCAGGAAAAATGGCTTCACCAAGATAATCGTCGAGGGGGACTCACAAATCATTATCAACCTCTTGCGCAGAATGCTAAATGGAGTGCATCTGGATAGACTAACGCCCAGCTGGAGACTATCCCATGGGCTATAGCTTGTCTCAAATTTACTGCATCTGAATCAAGCTATCATCCCGACCCACATAAGAAGGAAGGCGAATCAAGTTGTGGATGATCTAGCTAACTTGGGCACCACCTGGAGCAGACCAGAACTTCTATGCAACGCAAACATGGACCCTGATCACCCGGTCCTCCAACGATGCATCCGCAAGGCTAATTCGGTAGACCATCCCCCGGATGGGGTGATATTGGAAAACACTTGGCAAGCGGAGGAGGTTGGCACTAGCCCACTAGGCACGAGGCCACGTGAAGGGCTCGTGCCGACGACCGTCACCCCCCTCCAGCATTAAACTGCACCTCAGGCGGCGTAAATGTTCATTTACGCACCCCTCCTCTACTTCGATCACCATAGCATGGCTCTGCTGCAGATGCACCGCTCCCGTCTCTGGTCGAAGTGTGAAGGGCTTCCTCCTTCACGATCATGGACTAACACGCCTCGCTTCCTTCGGCTCCTGGCCAGCCTCTTCTATCTCCACGCACTCCACCTCCATTCGTTGTTCCTTGCTTCCTCGAACAGTCCAATGCCACGCCCGAGAGGGAGGCCGAAGCGGGGCTCCCCATGGAAGCCTCGCAAACCCTCACTCTTGCCTCCTGGTTCAGCCTCTGTCTGCACTTCACTTCCCACACAGCCCGAACCTTCCCCGCTAGCCTTGCAATTGCACTCTTTGGCAATTGTCCCTTGGACGATGGATGCTCCCCCGCGTCTTTGTATTGCCTCTTCCATGCCTGTATCTGACCCGACGCCAATCCATGACTCTCCATGAAGCTTTCCAGGAGCACCCCTTCCTCCCCGTCGGCCAGGGAATTCTGATCACCCACCTTCCGACTCCTACAATGGTATGCAGCTCCGAGATAGCTTAGATATTATCTATGGCCTGGTGTTTG
>JASDQU010713106.1:42193-54501 GCA_032191745.1 Picea mariana
TCATTCGTTCCCATTGCATGGAAAAGGTTCTAAAAAAAGGTCATTCTGGTGTCATTGCCCAACTCCATGCCATACAAGCAACAAAGACACCCCCGGTGCCGCAAGACCTCCAAGCCCTCCTTTCTAAACATCAAATGGTATTTTCCACTCCCCAGGGATTCCCTCCTTCCTGTGGTGTTCATGATCATTCCATTCCCCTTGTACCCGAAAGCCTTCCTCCCAATATTCGTCCATATCGCCACCCCTTTAAAAAAAAAAATCAAATTGAGAAAATGGTCCAGGAACTTCTTAATGAAGGCTTTATCTGCCCTAGTAAGAGCCCTTACTCTTCTCCTGTAGTCATGGTCCTGAAGAAAGAAGGTTATTGAAGAATGTGTCCTGACTTCCGTGCCCTCAACAAACTGACCATTAAAGAAAAATTTCCCATTCCTTTCATTGATGACCTCCTGGATGAATTGAGTGGTGCCCAATTCTTTACTAAACTTGATCTTCACTCAGGCTATCACCATATATGTATGAAAGAGGCAGACATTCCCAAGATGGCCTTTCGAACTCATGGGGGCCACTATGAGTTTTTAGTCATGCCCTTTGTCTTGTGTAATGCCCCCTCCACCTTCCAAAGCCTCATGAATCATGTATTCCATCCCTTTCTCCTTCATTTTGTCTTAGTTTTCTTTGATGATATCCTCATCTATAGCAAAACCTAGAAAAACCATCTTACTCATGTGGATCGAGTTCTCCATCTACTCTCTCAGCACCAACTTTTCTTGAAACAGTCTAAATGTTCTTTTGGTGCCTCAGAAGTTGAATACTTGGGTCATCTGGTTGGTAAGGATGGCATTAGGGTGGATTCAAAAAAGATTTAAGCTATGCAAGAATGGCCGCACCCAAAGACTCTCAAAAGATTGCGTGGATTTCTGGCCTTAACAAGGTATTATCGCAAGTTTGTTAAGAATTATGGAAAGATTGCAGCACCTCTCATTGCTCTCCTCAAAAATAACTCTTTCACTTGGATTCCATCCATTGCTCAAGCTTTTCAAACCTTGAAGATGACCATGTGCACCACTCCGGTTCTGGCCCTTCATGATTTCACAAATACCTTTGTGTTGGAAAGTAATGCCTCAGGGAAAGGAATTAGTGTTGTCCTTATGCAAGAGGGTCAACCCTTGGCCTTCACCAACAAGCGACTATCTGAAAGGAATCTGGGCAAACCCATTTATGAAAAGGAAATGTTGGCTATTCTTCATGTCGTTGATCTATATCACCCTTATCTCTTCAGGCAACGTTTCCAAATTAAGATAGACCATCAAAGTCTCAAGTACTTTATGGAACAACACATTTCCTCCCCAGAGCAACAAAAAAGGATGACTAAGCTCTTTGGATATGATTATGAGATCATTTACAAGAAGGGAAAAGACAATGTGGTGGTAGATGCATTGTCTTGAATATATGAAGAAGAAGGATCCCTTTTTTCTCTTTCCTTCATTGTATCAGATTGGCTCCAAGCTATGCACTAGGAATGGCTACAAGATCCCAGAAGTTCACATCTGATCTAGCAATTGCAGAGAAATGCTCCAGCTCCCCCAGAGTACTCTTGGCTCTAGGATGAGCTTCGATACAAATGTCATTTGTATTTAAGTAAACAATCAAATATTAAATCCATGGTACTTTCTGAGCTTCATGCTACACCCACAGTGGGCCACTTCGGGTTCACCAAAACCTATGATAGGGTCAAATGTTATTTTTTCTACCTAGTCAGTCGAAGCTACATCCTGTTTTTCATGTTTCATGCTTAAAGAAGGTGATTGGAACTAGGTGCCAAATTCAAACCAACCTTCCCGAGTGAGCCGAAGAAGGATCCATTTGGCTACAGCCAGAAGCATTTTTGGACCAGCGTGAGTGTCTCCTGTGTCAGAGAACCATCAAGGAAGTGCTAGTCCAGTGGAAAGATACAACTCCAGTAAATGCCACTTGGGAACTAGCTACCATTCTACAGTAGTTTCCACATCTCAAGCCTTGAGGACAAGGCTGTTTTTAAGGGGGCGGGCATGTTAGGGTCCTAAACTGCACATAGGTAGATCAATATATTCAGATGTAATAAAGGTAAATATTAATAAGGCCTCTCAATAAAATAGAATAAGGAGGATGTAAGAAGATCGAATAGAAGATTTCGCTTCTAGAAGGATCTTCCTCTAGATGCTTCTCTTGATAGACATATTTAGTATAAATAAGGGTCAAGGGTATGAAAACCCTAGCTTGGATATTATTATAACAGAGCATTGCTCGACTGGAGTTTGCCCCCTCGAAGAGGCCCGTGAAAATTTCTTTCGGAATCAAATTTCTATTTCTGTTTTTATTCTTATATCATTTATGTGTTATTGTGGAGATTATGCTGGTTATATTACTGTTATTCTATCGTTTCTAGAATTTTATTTCTGTTCTGCATACTTTTTATATCTGGTATAGTACACCCTCCAACTTGATATGATGTACACAACAATTCCTATTTTTGGAGGGAAGTTCATGTGATTGTACAGAGAAACCAGATTAGCATTTATGGTTAGTGACCCTCTCAACCCAAATAATTATCCTGTATATATTGTTGATGGGGATTTAGGTAATTGTATATTATCTATAGATGATGATGTTGATGCATGTATAGAATAAAGTTGTAGAGGAAAAAAAAAAAAAAGAACAAATAGAACAGGATGTATATAGCACTGGTGTTTGGAAAATGTTTTTTGACGGTGCCTCTTCTTATCTTGGAGCTGGGGCTGGAGTGATTTTTGTGGCACCTGATAACCAATTTTTTATCCCTTTCTTTTATAGGCTACAGTGGAACATTGACCACACTAATAACGTATGTGAGTACAAAGCTCTAGTGTTAGGGTTAGAGGTCACTAGGAGAATGAAAATTAAAAACTTGGAAGTTTTTGGTGATGCAGAGTTAGTCGTGAAATAGGTTAATTGAAAGTACCAAGCCAAACATCCTAGGTTAAGGTCATATCGAAATTGTTTTTGGGACCTAGTCGAAATTTTTTTCTCCTCTATAAATATTCACTTCATTCCGAGAGCAGATAATAAACAGGTTGATTCTTTAGCCAAATATTCTTCAACTTTCGCACCTCCTACGGCTTTCAATCTAAAGTATCATATACAAATGAGACATAGGCCTTCCATACCCAATAATATATAGCATTGGGAAGTCTTTGAGGATTATGAACAAATCCGAAATTTTTTAGAAACAATAGACAAGTTTGCCGAAACACATGTTGACTAAGAGAACCAAAATGATCCTATTTGGATCATGTAGGAAGGGGAAGACCCCCAAGAGTTCCAAGACAAAATCACAAATCACCGTATGCTGGTTTTAAAAAATAACCAGATACCTAAGCGCCTGATTCCCTTAGAAAGACTCTTTAATCATGATGACATCCCTTTGAAAACGACCTTACAACCTCAGCCAGAAGAGGTCAAAGATTGCAATATAGGTACCGAAGAGATTCCTAGATTAGTTAAAGTATCTAGGTACTTGTCTCCCAAAATCAAGAGTAAATATGTCAAGTTGCTTAAAAAATACAAATATGTTTTTGCCTGGTCTTATGACGAGTTGAGAACATATGATACAACCCTCATGAAACATAAAATTCCATTAAAACTAGGCATCAAACCTTTTAGGTAGAAACTCAGGCAGATCAACCCTATCTTATTGCCGGTGATAGAAAAGGAGGTCAAAAAACTCCTAGATGCCAAAATCATAGTCTCACTGAGATATTCTGAGTGGGTAGCTAATCTAGTCCCATTGAGAAATAAAAACAACGAGATTAGATTGTGTGTTGATTTCAGAAACCTGAATAGATTATCCCTCAAAGACAATTACCCTTTTACCTAAGATGGATCACGTTTTAGAAAAAGTAGTTGGATCTAACATAATGTCTATGATTGACGATTTTTTAGGTTACAATTAGATCGCGGTGCATCAGGATGATAAAGAAAAAACTGCTTTCACTACCCCTTGGGGTACTTTCATGTATGATAAAATGACTTTTGGTTTAATGAATGCAGGGGAAACTTTTCAGCGAGCCATGGATATCGCTTTCATGGGTGAAAGAGATAAGTTTGTGTTCATCTATCTTGATGAACTGACTATGTTCTCCAAATATGATGCAGAACATCGAATGCACCTTAAACAAACCTTTGAGAAATGTCGAAAATTTGGTTTGTCACTCAATCCCAAGAAATGTCATTTCGCAATGAAAGAAGGTAAAATATTGGGCCATATCATGTCTAAATATGAAATCAAAATTGATCCCAAAAGGGTTGAGGCAATAGATACAATAAAGTTTCCTAGAAATGTAAAAGAAATTTAGTCTTTTTTAGGAAAAATAAATTTCTTGAGAATATTCATCCCTAAGTTTGTTGAAATTGTGAAATTGATATCAGATATGCTCAAAAAGGACAGTGAAGTGAAATGGACAAGTGAAGCCAAAGCGTCATTTCAACGCATCAAGAAAGTAACAAGTGAAGCACCAGTCTTGGCGAGCCCAGACCACACAAAAGAGTTTTTGATTTTTTCTTTTGCTTCAAAACATACTATTGCAGTTGTATTGTTGCAAAAAAACAAGGAATGTTTTGAGCGACCTATTGCGTTTTTCAACAAAAGTCTCAGAGATGCTGAGTTAAAGTACGATATATTGGAGAAACAGACCTATGCAATGGTGAAATCTCTCAAGGATTTTAGAACTTACGTGTTGCACTCAAAGGTCATTTATTATGTACCCTCTAGCTCTGTTAAAGATATCCTGGTGCAACTAGACAACGATGGAAGAAGAGGCAGGTGGTTAGCTAAGATCCAGGAGTTTGACCTAGAATTCAAACCAACCAAAATTATCAAAGTTTAGGGTTTGGCCAAATTTCTTGCCGAATCGAACTTAAAATCACTTGGGATAAATCAGCTGCAACAGACTGAGGAATTTCTAGAAATAGACGAGCTTGATGTCATTGCACCTACAACCAAAATTCAAGACAAGTTCTCTACTTCGACCTGGTATCGCGACATCATCCATTACCTACTCATGCTTCAATGTCATAGTGAGTTAACCCCATCTAAAGATAGGATGCTAAAGCTACATGCTGTAAAATACTGTATCATAGATGCTAATTTGTATTGGAAAGACCCATTTGGTTTCCTGTTGAGGTGTTTAGTTGAAACTGAAACTGAAACAGAAGGGTTTATAGATGAATTCCATGTCAGGGTGTGTGGAGAACATCATGCGTGGTGAGAAACAACTTATAAGATCTTAAGATCTGGATACTACTAGCCCAAATTGTTCATAGAAGTGAACACTAAAGTTTGAAATTGTATCCCTTGTCAGTTGTTCACAGGCAAACAGAAGGTCCCAACATTGCCCCTAATCCCAGTTAAAATCGAAGCCCCGTTTCAGCAATGGGGACTTGATTTCATTGGATAAATCCATCCACACTCCAGTGCGTAGCACAAATGGATCCCAACTGCTACTGATTATTTCACTAAATGGGTGGAAGCTATCCCCACAAGAAATGCAACTGATTCGATTGTAATCAATTTTTTTGAATATAATATTTTATCTAGGTTTGATTGTCCTCGAAAAATAGTCACTGATAACACACAATCATTTAAGTCAATGGCCATGATAAGTTTTTGCCAAAAATATAACATCGTACTAGGACACTCAATATCTTACTATCCACAAGGTAATGGTCTGGCTGAATCATCCAACAAAATCTTGATTACCATGATAAAAAAGGTTTGGATTGAAAACAAGAAAGTGTGGCATATACATTTAAAATATGCTCTATAGGCCAACAAAATAAGTACTAAAAGATCAATTGGGATTTCCCCTTTCCAGATGGTATATGGCACTGATGTCATTTTACCAATAAATATTTCTTTACCAGTAATGAAACTCTGGCAGGATTCAAATGAAGAACCTAATGACATTACCAGAAGGATAAACCAGTTGGTCGAATTCCAGCAAAAGAGGGCTGAAGAAAATGAAAGGCTACAAAGGTATCAGGATAAAATGAAGGCCTTATTCGATCAGAAAGATAAAAATAGAGAATTCCTCGCTGGCGACTTGGTCCTAAAATGGGAAGCCAGGATAGAAGACGCTGGAAAACATGGCAAATTTGATCTGATCTGGTCTGGCCCATACAGGATTTTGGCCTTTGAAGGAAAAAATTCCTGGTTATTAGAAAACCTGGATGGAGACATTCTCAATGCCCCTGTAAATGGGCGACATCTTAAACACTTCATGCAATAATGTGTTTATAAATCCTCATTATACATACTGGTTTGTTTTCATGCATTTTGTATAGATACCAAAAAAAAAAAAAAAAGTAGAGGTTTTTTTTCATGACGTTTCCTAATGATTATAATGTTATGTTATTCGCACGGAAAATCTCTCACTAGACAGCGGACTAGAGGTACTGAAAGGTGACATGCATAGGTATTCCTATCAAGTATCTCACAATGACAAAGGTAATGAATGGGTAATCTTTGGGCTGGAAATATAAGAGATAATAAAGGTATGAAATCCCATTTCAAAATTCGAGATGAAATCTCTAAGAAGTATGAATGAATAAATCATCGATTCATTTTTGTTGAAAAAAAAAAAAAACCTCAATCAAAGAAATTCTTGAAGTAATAAAAAGGAGACTTAATAAAAGGTTATAAAAGCTAATTAAGAAAATCTCTATGAACAGTCATATGTACAACATTTTTTATAAAAAGAAACCCTTTAACCTCCCCTTGACCACAGTAAAGCCTTTTCCTGCCTGACCATGGATGTCTAATCATAAAGTTTCCTGAGAACAAAGGGGTCTCACTTTGGTCGTGAAAACTCTCGAACGAACTTTCAAGAAAAAAGAGCAGGGTGTGTTTTTATTCTTTCTCTTTAGCTGGATCATAAACATGTCTAGGTTAATCCTAACCTTATTAGTTATCCTAACAGGAATAACTGATCGGTTTTGCTCAAGGAAGTTCCCTAGACTAAAGGTCAAAAAGTTTCCCTTAAGAAGTCCTTTGAAACCCATGATTTTTGAAGGCAGGTGAGAAGATTAACCCATATCTATTTAAATGAGTTGACAAACTTTGATTCTTTTTCAAATAGAGATCTTCCCGAGTGCATTGAATACTCATTGATTGCCCCCACTTCAAATAAATAAATAAATAAATAAATAATGAATACGGACAGATGGTGAAAGGAAATTCAATATTGATTGCCCCCATCTAGTTCAAAGAGATGAAGAAACGAAATTCATTATATTGATTGCTCTCATCTCAGAATTTAAATGTATGGAAACAATGAAGTGGTGAAAGGAAATTCAATGTGGGAAGTCGGATAACTTCACCGGGGTACTGAACGGGATCGCTGGCAGTGAAGCAATATCCTCATATATGATAAAAGATGTTATACATTAGTTACATGATGCTCTGGTAACTTCTCTTCTTTTAGTCGGATTTTCATCATAGGTTTGTGGGATCTCCTTATCGGACACAGTGGAAATACTTACCTTGATGCCAACTAAATCATGTGAAACATGATAGGATGGTTGATTCGGTTTCAATTATCTTACACAGTTTTGAGGTCAGTTTCAGGAAAAAAAATCTATTGAAAACTTGGCTCAAGTTAGTCAGAATTTTTGTTTTTGAAGATTTTTCAAGGTTAACATAGAGACCCTAATCTTGTCGGTGTTTCTCCTAATTTGTCTCACAGAGCCAAATCTTTGAATCCATTACCCAATGAAGGCACTTGTTCTACACGTTCTTCTCATCCCACAAGGAGATGAGATCCCTAGATGGAGCCTAATGTTGATACGAATTTTAAATTTTCTACCCTTGAAAACTGAAGCTTCATCTTTTCCTAAGTCATGGAGCTGCCCTTAGTCCAAAAAAAAAGGAGTTAGAATCTTCCGTTCCTTTTTGGGTTTCAAGATTCGGTTCTTCTTGAGGTATGAGCTTCAACTATCCCTTTTTCTCGATGCCAAAATCCCAAAGCCGTTTAACATATTAAAAAATAGAAAAAGGGTAAAAAGGGGGAAGAAATAAATGTTACATTTTCCGTTGCGTTTCACAAAGCACTTTTTAATCCATCATTAATTAAACCCTTAAACACAATTATCTTTCCCTTAATATTTCATGATTTGGGTTTCTCTTTACTAAAACATTTTCGAACTCTCATCCATCGAACTCCCAATCCTTGATTTTTCGAAAAGTAAAAGTAAAAAATAATAATTCACTAATATTGATTAATTAAAGCTTTAATACAAATGATTAGCACCTCGCTAATCCCATCGCAATTTTGCAATCTGGAGTTTTCTTATGACATATCTCCTGACAACAGGATCCCCGAAGTTCTGAAATGCGAAATAGCGTTTTCTTTAAACAAAGTCTAAGATTAAGGTTAAGTTGTTTTCAAAACATGATCAGTGATAACTCAACTGCTTTTCGCATTTTGGGAATTTAGGAGGGCAACGATTTTTGGAATTCCAGTTTTGAAATCATCGATATATGGAAGTATTAATAACAGGTAAATGAGGATATTTTTTGACGTGAAAGCGTATATCCAGACATATCTTTCCATTAAAGCATTAATTTTTCATCACTTGTATCAGTACACTCATCATAAAAAAAATTAAGGGTAAATAAAAGTCTTGTGTTTCAAACTTTATTCTTATCCTTTACATCTGTAGCAAATCACATTTATCCATTTTTATACACATTTTCTCCGTAAATAGGTTTCTGGTCCAGTGCAAACATCATGGCACCTAAGAAAGCTCCCAAGAAAAGCGAGGAAGTTACAGAAAGCTCGAGTCCAGACGGAGACGTTGTATCTGACACAATATCACATGCCATCGATTCCATAAAATCCTGGAGGAAAATTTTTGAAAATCTGGATTATGAAATTAAGAATTCCCCTCATGATGCTGACAACAAGATCCAAGACATAGTGGATTCTGAACTTCACAAAGTAGCTACACAGTCGCGACTCATGACATATAATGACATGATCAGTTGGGCCTTAGAGTGAATAGATGTGCAGACGAGAAGCATTCTGGACAGCCGAGGGGTCTTCATTGGTTCTTTCAGACCAGAACATATACAAGTAATGTATAAACTGTCTCACAATCCCAAGTATATTTATAACAAATATTTTGTGAGTGAGTTTCAAAGGAAGGAATGTTTTGATTCAGACCAAATGTATCCTAGCATAATCAAAGACTGATGGAGAAACAAAGGAAAATTCAGGGCTGACACCCATGGTGTTTACGTCATAGCCTCTTAAATGAGCATATGGTCTATGTGGCAATGATGTTATGTAGACTTTTCGGAAAGAAAAGTCCTACCCATTTCCCTGCAAAATGGGTACCTCTTTTGCACGAGGCAGCAAAAGGTTACAATTTCAATTGGGATAAGATTTTATCCAATAGCATAGTGAAGGAGGTCATGGAATATCAGACTACAAGATCCAATGGCTCACCAGTAGCCTTTTAAATGTCTACATACATCATGGATGATATATGCTTCACAACTCCTTTCCCTTTAATGAATTGGAGATCGAATCCAACTTACCCGGAACCTATTCATGAATATCATTCTAAAATAAAACACTAAGGACTCATTCTATGAAATCTGTCATTTCATGGTGATACCACTACATCATATGCTATATGGCTTTGCACCTCCCCGAATTTCATATTTGGTCATAGGATGCCTCAGGGCATTTGCTAACTAGTTTATAGAGGATAATTTCTCCTACATAAGAGTTTTCGGATGTTCAATCCCTCCACATGCACTCCCAAAATTCCTCCCTAACAGACTGGTGTGCAGGGAGGTAGCTCATCAAATAGTAACAGGTGGAATTGGGATAGAACTAAATACAGCTCAAAAGAAGTATTGGCTAGTCTTTCCCATTCAGATTGGAAAATTTTCACTTCTCAACTTGGGTCATTCCAAAGTTGAAGCGATAGCGCTAGAGGAGCTTAAATTGGTAGACCTCAAACACAGGAAGTATGACCCTTACTAGTTAGTGGGAAAACACATGGTCCATTGTAATATGAAGGCTTATGAACATGAGAAGTCGCCTTGTGATGACATTTTCAAAGGGACTAGGACCTATGATGAAGTTTTAGAGAGGGTATGGATACTGTTGTTCGACTTGCAAGCTATTTTTCATACCTTCCAGAAGCATAGACAGAGTGGTCTACCCAAAGTACTACAAGGAGAAGAAATCACCCTTCATCAGGAGCAAGAAGATACTCCTCTAGGTTTCAGACAAGAGGCACAAGATAAAGTCAATCCTGAAGAATTTCCTCAGGAGACTGAAAGGTCTTCACAAAATGAAGAGTTGTTACAGACAGAAAATCCAGAGACAGAAGCAGAGAGGAGGCCCAGGACACCTCCCGAGTCCAGTAAGTCTGCTCCTCCTTCATCACCTATTGTTGATTTCAATATACCTAAGGCCATAGGAGAGACAATATCTATAGATATAGGAAGTCCCATAGCTTCCTTAACCCCTTTACAGTCCGCCTTTGGGTTCCCATAGATGGGAGCCATATATGTTAGTGACCTCGCCCCTATCTCCAGAGATGAGATCCCTCCTAATTATTTTCTTAGCAAAAAGAGGAAGGTTTTCCTAAAACAAGAGATGTATATGAGAGAAGGGGGTTTGGTGAAAAATCATAGGGCCTTGGTAGATGGCCAGGATTTGGAAGAGGAGGAGTTTTCTACAGAGGTAGCAGGCTCCATGGGAGCCATGGCAACAACAAACCTTTTTACTCTGGAGAACATGAGATCAAAGATAAAGAAGAGTAACCACACAATATCTCAATTGCAAGACTAGTTAAAGAATGTTGAGAGAAACATTAGAGAAGAGGTAAATAAAATCTTGGAGCAGGCCAGAGCTATTGAAAGGCAAGAAATCCAATCACTCAAATCAAGCCTAGATGAAATGAACCAGAAGATACAAGCAAGTCAGGTCCAGGTTACTCAGCAAAAGGAGCTCGTAAAACAACTACAGGCTAAGTTAAATTTGACAGAAGGCTGGGTTGTAGACTTAAAGGCTTTCCAGACCCTCTCACTAGAAGCACATACAAAGATAGAAGCCGAGAAGAAGAAATTAATCTCCAAAATAGAGATAATCCAGAATTACTTTCAAGAGGTAAGAAAATCCTTTGATAATATTATTTTACTGGAAAAAGAGGCTAAAGCAGCAAGGAATACCTTCCAGAAAGAAGTCGCGTGTTCAGGAAACAGAGAGGTCTCGAAAAATCTAAAGCTTTCTGTCACTGAACATATAAGAGGAGACATCATGCTCAAGGCATGGGAAACAAATATATCTGAAAACAAGAAGATAGTCAAAGAAATCAAAGACGTCTGTGAGGGAATCTTTGATTCTTTTGATAAGCAAGTGTTAGGTATCAAAAGAAATGATTTCTCTGAGCCATTGGGGTAGATAAAGATTGTGAAACAACAACTGAACTACAAAGAAGGCTTGCAGGAGATTTAGGCAAAAATTTCATAGTTGAAGGAAATCAATGCCAACCTAATAGACAGATGGCTGGTACAATCCAATTTAAAATTGAAAGTGATAAGGTTTTATGATAAAGGTTTTGAAGACCAGCTTCCAAAAATACAAAGAAAGTTTTATCTGTTTGAGGCTAAGGATCTTCTGACACCTCCTAGAAATTTTGTTCATTTTTTGGAGAAATGTATTGAATGTATAGCATCAAAGGAGGGAGAGACTTTGACTGAACAATGAAGTATCGTCTAAAATCTTATACTATTGAAATGATAGATAAGAAAAGTTAATCATGCAACAGTTAAAGTTGCAGTTTTGTAACTACTTTTCTCCTAAAAAGTAGGAGGTTGTTAACTATCAAGTGTTGATGACATTGTATAAATACAAGGAGCGAAGACTAAAAGAGGGATTTTTTTTTCTCTAAAAGGAATTTTTTTTTTACGAAAGCAATTTTGAAGAAGCTCTAAATTAAAAGAAATGCAGATTGAAGATTCCAAATTTTGTCATGTCTGAGTTATGTGTTCCCCTATCTTTTCATATTTCTTTCATATTTCTAATTGATGAATGTTTGGCTACAATTTAGTGCAACCTCTACTGTGGAAATTATTATTCTTGTCATTTAAATCATCTACAGTTTTTCCTCTGTATCAGTTATCAACAGATAAAAGACTTGTAAATGTTTAGATTTCAATATCATATGCTTCATTAATATTTTCTTGTTTCATAGTCTTCTGTTACAACGTGAGA